>VXAB01013319.1:91806-181316 GCA_013399175.1 Odontophorus gujanensis
GTGGCGGGGGGGTGGGTTCTGCAATATTCCTGCCTCGTTAGCAGCAGGCCTGGGAAATCCTCCTGTCTGCAGCTCCTAACTGGCCAAGGAATTTGGCAAACTCTACCAGACGAGACGTGTTACAAAAGGATGCATTACTTTTTAACTAAGATCTGGGTTCAGTAGCATTTTCAAAGGGTTATGACAAAACAGTTAATAAAAATAACTTTAAATACGCCTGCTGCGTTCTACGTCATTTTTTTTTTTCCTAAAAGAAGACAGTCTTTGAACATTTGCTTCTAACATCAGAACATTCACATCCAGGTGCTCTTTTGCTTGCTGGGGGGGGTTGGGAATAAGTTGGATTTCCTGATATGCAGACCTACCAAAGACAAATACTCAGCAAAGTCCCCCAGAATAAACCACGAGAACCACTCAGCAACAGAAGAAGGACTTTAAGGCAGTAAGAGGCATCAGTGCTTTGACACCCCAACGTTTACATCCCAATGCATGTTTCACTGAAAAAAAAAACTTCTCTCCCCTGCTCCCTACCCCCAATTTCCTTCTCGTCCGTTAACTGTCGGACTCCTCCTCCTTCTCCTCCTCCTCATCATCGTCCTTTGCATTGGCCTCAGATTTATCTGAAGATTCGTGGAGGAGAACGTACTCCCTGCTGCTGAATCCAAACTTCAGAACATCCTTTTCTTTGAGTTCATAGTAACGCTGAGGTTCGATCCGTTGGTTGTTCAGGAATGTGCCGTTGCCGGAGCCAAGATCAATTATATATGGCTTTACTCTGCGGCCAACTGTGCCATCAGCACGAGTGTGCTCCACAAGCCTGGCAAAACAAACCAAGACTGCATGGTTTTCATCACAACACGTGGATTTTTCAACCCATCAGCCCTGCTGCTGTGAATACTCAACCGTGCTTCAAAGATCTGAGCGAGTACAGTGAGAGCAGTGAGACATGGAGAATCTCTGCAGCGGATTCTGACAGACTGCTTCAACCCCTAGAACTTATTGTTGTACAACACAGGAATTCCTGCAACAGAGCAGATGGCTGTTCCTTAAGAGAGCAACTCTGTCTGCAGAAGCACACAACCCCTGCTGTTTCAAAAGGAGATCAGCAGTCTTTGTTGTGAAAGACCAAAGGAAAAAATCCCCTTGAAACGTTCTTACTGCCAATTACACCTGCTAATTACTCCAATTCAGACATACATGCAGTTCTGTACTTAATCCTACTGCCATATTTGTCACACTAAAAGGCTTCTGTTTAAATGAAAGGAGTTGTTTGTATTTTTCCCCAAGTTACCAAATAATCCTGATCTACCAGAGGGATACAGAGCAACACTCACCGGTACTGAAACACAGCATGCTGCTTGGAGCAGGAGGGATGGTCGATGGGAATATCTGCTATCCTGCGGTGCCTGCCCAGGAGGTATGCACTCTGCCTGTGGATGTACATGACTGGCAGAAACTCATCATTTTTGAAAGGGTAGAGGCGCCAGCGTTTCTTTGGAATCCGAGCTTCTGGGGGCTCACTGTACTTGATCACAACGCCTCGGAAAGTGTTGGTATCCTCCAGGAGGGCACCAGACAGTTCAAAGCTTGGTTTTTCTTTGTTTACAGCTTTATCTTTTGGTTTGGTATCAGACTGCCTGTGTTCTGGATTCTGGTCAATGCCACTCCCCTCATTATTCTGTCGATGCTCTCGTCTCCTCTCATTATAGAACTCTCTCTCTGCTTGCTGCTCACGGATGTTCTGAACATCTCTCTCTCGCTCGTGGCCTCGACCTCCAGGCCTTTCACTTGAGTTTTTCCTCCTGTCTGAGTGATCTCTGTGCCTGTCTCTGTCACCACTTCTGTCTCGCCTGTGTTCTTGCTCTGATGGGTATCTCTGCTTTCGCTCCTCGTTTCCTCTGCGAGAATGATCATCTCGTTCCTGAAGCAAAACAAACAAAAACAAGAAACTTTACAATGATGAAATCAGAATGAAAGTGCGGCAAATCTGATTCAGTTTTAAAAGAAATGGCAGATCCACACTTGGAAAACACAGACTGGGATACGTTATGCATATATCTAGTGCAAGGCAAGAGGAATTTAATTCCTTGTCAGATTAAATTCCCACATCGTGGGCTCAATAACGCAAGAGTGCCAGAGAGCAACGCATCACTGACACCAGGAGAAAGGAAGCCTTCAGGGTCAGCCTGCACAAGGCTGGGCTCGTAGAAAGGTACAAGTACTCAGTTCTTTACGGCAAAACTTGAAGCAGGGAGCGAGCCTACGTGTCTCACTCTCTTCCTAACGAGGCATTTTATACAGATTAGAGGGCTTTCCAGGCCAGCAGCCCGTTCCGTACCTCTAGCAGACATCTCGCAGGCACAGCACGACGCACCCCGCGGCCCCGCGGCCACCTCCGCGGGCAGAGCCGCTCCCAACGCCATTTACCTGCTTCACCCTCACAGTGCCGTGGTGCGGGCTCCGGCTCCGCCTGCCGCGCGGTGACTTGCTCCTCCGGCTGGACTTGCTCTTCCTTTTGGGCGATCTTTAAGACAACGACAGGAGAAGTGAGCGGGGCCTACGGGCTCCGGCGCGGGGCCGCCGGTAGGCCTCCTACCTGCTGCTCCCGCCGCGGCTGCCCCGCCGCTCCTCGGCCGGCGGTGACAGGCTGCCGCGGGAGCCGGGACGCCGCGGGCGCCGCTTCTCGCCCTTCCCCGTCCCCTCCCCCCGCCGCCGCTGCCGCCGCCGCTCGGCCGCCGCCGCCTCCTCCATAGCGCCGCCACCAACGGAAGCGCGCGCCACTTCCGGCCCCGCGCTCAATCACCCGGAAGGAGTTCCTCCGGCGGGCCCGCGCCTCAGCGCCGTGACGCGGACGCGCGGCGGCGTTGCCATAGCGACGGTGACGGCCATGGTTCCGCCGCCGGGCTCGCTGCTGCGCTACGATCCGCCGCTGCTCGTCAGCCGCCGCACCGACAAGCGCTCCCCGGAGGTGAGCGGGCCGCGCCGCTCCCGGCCCGCACTCAGCGCTGTCTCCCCGCAGGCCGTCCCGCAGCTCTCCCCGCCGCCGCGGCCCGGCCCGCCGTCCCGCCCTCGCACGGCGAAGGAACCGCAGGAGATCCTGAACGCCATCCTGCCGCCGAGGTGAGCCGCTGGGGACCCGGCGAGCCGCGCCTCCGGGCGGCCCCGCTGAGCACGGTGTTTTCCGGTGCAGGTCCTGGAAGGAGGACAACCAGCTGTGGGTTCAGGAGGTGTCCAGCGCGCCCAGCACCCGTGTGGACGTCGTGAAGCTGCAGGAGCAGTTGGATCTGAAGCTGCAGCAGCGGCAGGCGAGGGAGACGGGAATCTGCCCCGTGCGGAGGGAGCTCTACTCGCAGTGCTTTGGTCAGTGCTCCTGGCAGCTGCAGAGCTGCCTTAAAATGACAGCATCTTACACATGCGTAGAAGAGATAACTCATCCACTGTTAAGCCCCTATACTTAATTCGAGGAGTTACAGTAACTTAAAAACGTTGCAGAAATCCCTAACTGTTCCTGCACTGCTAATTGGGGTCTGCCACGTGCAAGAGATAAGCAGAACGCTGCTGGAGTTGTGAAAGCTGCATAAAACCATGAGGAGGGTTAAGGGCTGTGCTGTTCCGCATTGTTTTTACCAGTTCTTTGTGCTATCCCACTGCTTCATCCCTGTGGTTTCATTAGGTAGCACTTACTACAGCTCTAGTATCATAACAAACAAAACTACGACCACCTCCAGTTAAGTCAGTGCTGCTTTTGTGGCGCAGAAAACAGGTAAGAGACAACAAGCCCTGGACCCTGAGCATATCCAGCATTCCCAGACATAACTGTTGCTGTACCCTTTCTTTACAGATGAGCTGATCCGCCAGACGACGATTAACTGTGCAGAGCGAGGACTGCTGCTGCTTCGAGTCAGGGATGAGATCCAAATGACCATTGCTGCTTACCAGACTCTGTATAAAAGCAGCGTTGCATTCGGAGTGCGGAAGGCACTACAAGCTGAGCAAGGCAGATCTGACATGGAAAAAAGAGTAAGCTGGTCTGTTAACCTTAGCCTTACACCTGTATCACCACTGGATGGCAGTAAAGTGCATCCAAATACTTGTCTAACTGCTTCCCTAAGGCTGAAGTTACCTATTCCTGTAGCATTTTAAAGACTGTACAACATAGTGATGTCCCACTGTGATTGAAAAGCAATTCATAACGAACAGAACATGAGAGATCTGTATTATTTTCTGAGATTGTAGAGCTAGAAGAGGAGAAGCGGGAGCTGGAAAGACTAGTGAGAGAAGAGAAAGCTAAATGTGAAGCTATTGAGAAATGTGAAGTTGAAAAGCGACAGCTAGAGGAAAAGAAACATGCTGAAGAGGTCCAGCTCCTGAAGCGAACAAATCAACAGCTGAAGGTTAGTAAAGAAATGCAGGTCTAATTAGTGATGGTAAGCCCCAGCGTGCTGTAATTAAAGAGGATAAAATTAGTTACTTTTACATTACAGTTCAATAGGAGTTACACTTCTAATGCATTTGTATTAATGAAACACTTTAAATTCTCAAGGAAATGGGAAGATAGCATAAAAGTTGTGCTTTCCTACTATATTTATTTAGCAGCAGACTTAAAAAGTGCAGTGGCAGTGCCATCACACGTTCCTAGAACTTCTCATTTCCATCTAACATAACAGAACCACAGGCAACAGCAGAACCTACAAAGGGCAAGCACATGTCACCAACGTCTCTAGCCTCCAAAAACCCCTTACATCATGTTTGAAGTGTAACTGCTGTAATTTAGGCAGAACCATTCTTCCTACTCACTTGTTTTCCATGAGACACTCTCTGCTAGCAACACTGAAGTGATTTATCCCATGGTGATCTTGACTGGATTACTGAAATTGTTTTGTATCTGAAAGGAGTAATTCTGTGTATGGTACTTTAATGAAAACAGAGCTTCTGTCAATTACTTTGCTTTCAGAAGGAAAAGGGAAAAAAAAAAATGTAATCATAACCATAAATGTTTCTGGCTAGGGCTAAAATACTTCCTTTACACCACGCTGCCCTCCTGATCTTCAGTATTGCTACAGTTTTTCCTTTCTAAACCATTAACATCCTTAGGCCATCTTGAAGTGTTTTAGGGCACAAAACACAGTAACTGTTGGAGCAAATATGTGCAGGGCTGAACCAGTGTTTCCTCCCTGAAGTATTTTAACAGCTGTGCATATATCACTGCAGTAGTTTATTTTTATGGCAGCTCTAGGAAGAGAGCAATCTCAGCATCCTGGAAGCCTCACACACTACATGCTTCTTAAGCTCCCTGATCAATCTCTTCACTGGGCGTCAAGTTGTCTCAGGAACTGAAAAACTTGCTGTTCCCAGCTACTTTTGTCCTAGAGTCTGTTTGTGTTCCAAACCCTAGAGAGCCAAATATTTAATTTAGCTAACGTGGTCCAGCCTGAAATCAGAGAATTCAGACCACTGTTTCAACAGCTTTTATTTAATTTCCTCTTCAATGCTTTACATTATAAAACGAGTCTTTCATTGTATGGAGCCAAGGCTAGCTCTTCTCAGAAAGCAACAAGTGTGTATGCCAAGAATGAAAAGCTAATTTATAAAACATGTAGTAAGGAATGGAGTAGCTAGGGAAAAACCACTGCTCTCTTTCTCTTGAAGTACTGCAGTATCACTCAGCTCCTCTCTGAATACCTAACAGACAATTTATCACTTTCAGCCAATTTCTAGATTAAATCTAATTTGACTTACTCTCTCATTTGCTTTTCAGGCTCAACTTGAAAGCATCATTGCACCATAGAAGGAGATTCTTTGCTGTCCTCCAGGCAGTGCTCAGAAGAGCTGTCAGAGCACAATGTTTGCAGTTAATGACAAAGATCTGTCTTCATAAAACAATAATGAATTTTCACTTACCGGTAACTGAAAGCAGTCTAATTGCATTATTTCTTCCTTTTTCTCATCAAGAATTGAAATTCAAAAGCTTCTCTAACAACTGTGCCTTCTTCCAGTGCCATCACAGCATTCAGCTCCTTGATATGTGAACATGTCTGGGACTTGCTTGTTGGCAATGTGCTAGATGATCTTCAAAGCAATAAACTAATCAACGCTTTTACATGCAAGCATCTCTGAGATTACTTCTCTGAAGATGTTGTACAAAATTCAGAAGCAATTTATGAAGTAACTGTGTGTCACATTCACTGCTAAGAAACAAGTTTTAGGTAGTTCTTGGACAGAAGGCATTTGGAGGGTACTTCCTGAGCATGTTATTTATGAACCAAAATCCTTTTTGGGAACCAGTAGCAGTCACCTAGGATGAGCAATACAAAGCTCTCTCTGTGCTTATTTCTAATGAAACAAAGAGGTATGACACCATTCCAACCAAGCACTGCTTCCCAGTGAAAGCAAACAAAAACTTCAATTGAGGTACCTGCATAATTAGCTAGTTATAAATAGCAAACAGGCATGGGAAGAGTAACTCACTGTACTCACTGAAACAACTCCGTAAAGCTAATTTCCAGAAGAACAAAATCTGAAGAACGTTTCAGGAGGTGTTTTTTGCAAGTGCAATGTTTCTGGCTGTAGATGGTGATGTGGAAATACCACCATCCAGTTGCATAAAGAGCTTTCAGACGATGCAGAATAAGAACGAGATGTTACTCCTGGGAACAAGACAGACAAGTCAAACTCAGCTCTGACTGGGAACTACAAGGATTATATTCAAAAAAAAAAAAAAGCCACTGCGTACTGGAGCTGTTTTATGTAAAATTTAATAGAAGAAGCACTTATTGCTTATGTTTATACTTTTTGTGCTTTGATCTCTGTGCCTCCGAGCCACTTTTTTTCTTGTTCTTATTCTTATTTTTCACGTTGTGAGTTTCATAATACCGGACTCCAACTTTCTTGGAGCGCTGCTGCCTCTCAGCTCGTCTCCTCTGTAAATACACACAAAATGTGTTAGCAAGTCCACACTACCCACTGCCTGAATGTCTGCATTCTTCCAGACACTGTTCACTTCCCATTCCACAATGCTTTACATGAAATAAATGGTTTCATATAAACCATTACTGATGTGAATGTACGTACATCTGTGAAGAACCCGCCCACCCAAGCTCTTAAAATGTCACATAAGAGGATACAGTTTAATCTCTACAAAGGTAGAGAAGAACCACAACAAAACTGATGTGCGCAGTCACATATAAGAGCTTTAACAGAAGATGTGACCAAATTCAGTCTTCCATTGTCAGCCTTCCTCTAACAGTCCACATATATTTTAATACCCCCCCCCAAAAAAACCAACATACTCCTTGCAGTACAGGACTTGCTTACAAATCACTTTTAACATGCTACAAATACCAAGTGAGACAGTCTGTTCAGACTCAACAAACACAAACAAGAAATAGGAGCAGCAGCTGTAGACAGAATGGAACAGCCACTGACTTTTGCCCACCTCGATCCAAGCTCTCCCATCTGTCAGCACTTAGATCCCTGCTCTCTTACCAGCATCACTAAGTAAGCAGAACAGTTACCTACAAAGCATCCTCCCTATTAGCACTGCCACTGTTACCTGATGGTCCCTCTAATGGGTGTATGGCAAGCTGGAACATACTGTTGTCACATCTCACGTGACAAAACATCCCTGAAGCAGATCACCCTGACAGGCCTGGGGCTCTCTCTCTCTCTCTCTGCTACTAATGTCAGGTCTCAAACCTCCCAAATAATAATGGGTAACCTATGTGGGAAAGAGCCAGATCTACTACTCCACTCATCTGTTATACAACAAGAGATCAAACTCACTTCTTTGGATGTAAGCTTCTTGCAAGGCTGTTTACCCAAATCGTCTTCATCATCCCCCTCTTCTTTATTCCTTTTTCTTTTCTTCACTGTGCCACCTGCAAACAGCAGAGATCATGTACTCCAGCACCTTCCAAAACAGCCATGTGTTCAAAGAATTAAGACTTGGGTCACTGTCCCATCCACTTTAGCAAAACAATTCTTTGGTGGTATTTTAATAGCTTTTACCAAAACAACGTATGTGTCTCTTACCAGAAAGTTACAATTAAGAAAGCCACTCCTGCTAAGCAGATTGCTTAAAGCCTTATGTAGGCCTAGAAAAACATCAGTCTTGTCAGTACAGGATTCTCCCACGTTATTTTGCCTTTAACAAACTTGCTTTGGAAACTGAAGACACAGACTCTCAAAAGTGACCACAGTAAAACCTATAGCCCGAAGTAGCTCTGTACTTTCATAATGGCATCAAATGCTTCCACCCCCTGCTGTGTAATACTATACCATGTGGAACGGATGTTGCTGAGACTGCAAAACCACCCACAGCACCATTCTGCTGAGGGTATACATTTGTCTTTACCTTCATTCAGTAGCTGAGGGCACATTTTATTATACAGACCCTACAGCTCTACAGAAAGGCCACAGCAAGGTCATGAGGCAGCCCTTAGGCTCACTAAGCAGACATTTAAATAACAGCTTTGGGGAAAAAAGAACTTGCAGTCAGGAGCTCATGAAAATTCTTCCTTAAACCTCTGTTTTCCCTCTCTCATTGGATTTCCAAACGTAGGTCAGAAACTACTGATTTTTTTTGTTTTTTTTTACCTTTGTCTTCATTTTCTTTGGGCTCTTCAGCCTTCTGCACAGATTTTGCAAACACTTTCTCACTCAGCTGCTTAGGGATCCTACAAAAGATAAAACAGGCAATAAAATAATGTCATAACACAAAATGGAGCCACTAAGAAGTGCTCAGTCTCCAATAGGTCCCAGCAGCCTGTCATCAGCAAAGCCACAGACTTTGCATGGAAGACATATTCCAGTAATCTTGTCTCCAGAGTTACTGGACTTGTGCATTCCACAAAGGACAAAATTTAACACTTAACCTTGACACCTTCGTCCTCACAAACCTGGTGGTGCACTGCTCAAGGAAAAATATTGCTATCCACAGGTTTCTGAACCATAGCTGAACAGGCAGCTTTCCAAAAGTGAGAAAGTTTTCTTATCATGGCCAATAGGAATTCTTAGAGCACTCTTTCAAAATGAAACTGCTGCTTAGCCAAAGCTCAAGCGTTTACAGCTTAACTAGAAAAGCCATGACAGGGACACACAAATGGAGTGAAACTACAAGACAGATGATACATCTCTTTCCCACCCTCCCCCAGGGAAATACTTGAGTCCCTGAACAGATTCAGATACCTTATTGCTGAGAATCTCTTGGCTTTGGCTTTATCCAGAAATTTTTTGCATTTTGCAATCTTCTCCTCCAAAGCCTGAAGAACTGCCTTAGAGCTCTCCCTGGCACTCTGTACAGTCAACTGTGATTCCTCCTCTACTGAATCTTGACGTTGCTCGTTTTCCTCTTCCTCTTCTTCCTGTTCCTCCTCTTCAGGAGAATCACTGTCCGTTTCATCAAAGCCTGGCACATCTACAGGAACTAGGTCTTCTTCTGAGAACTGAGGTGCCACATTAATCCTCCCAAAGTTTTGCCGAACGTTTGCCATGAGTTGCTTAATTTCAGAGTCTGTATTATTCTTCTCTTCTGTTGGTTCCATATTTGATGCAACAGACTCAGACATTTCCTTCTCATTATTACACTGGCTTGATGTCACTGCTCCTTCTAATGCAGGTGGCTAGGAGAAAGAGTGTAATAGATGTATTATCCTGTCCAAACATCTCTTTGGATGAAGCCTAAGACCACTAACAACATGGTAATTACTGACACTTCTACTAGTCAGATGATTCCATGATATCAAAACAGTTCAGACGTCTCTGTGGACGAGTTCTTCACTACCTGGTCCTCTCCACATAATTATCTAATTTAAATGAATATCATCTGAACCACGTCAGGAAAAGTCCAAGTTACATGGTGCTCTGGCAAAAGCATCTGTGAATATCATTAGAGAAATGGAATACTATGCAAGATGAGGCACGAGCCTCACATCCTCACCTCAGAACCTGCTTCTGCATTTGGTGGCTTCACAAAGAATGGAATTCTGCCCCTCTGCCAGTCATTCAGAACCATCTTGCTGACTGTCTGCACATCAGGCTCACCTCCCTGAAAGAATTCAGTAACAGTTTCTGTCCAAGTTTGCAGGGCATACCATCTTCATAACATCCCTTTGCAACTGAAACATATTTCCCATGTTCAGTGCAGAAACAGACCCATGTGCTCCTCCAACCTAC
The DNA here is from genome assembly GCA_013399175.1 of Odontophorus gujanensis. Lineage (NCBI taxonomy): Eukaryota > Metazoa > Chordata > Aves > Galliformes > Odontophoridae > Odontophorus > Odontophorus gujanensis. Next base: position 101,980 of record VXAB01013319.1, read on the forward strand.
AAATGCAGGATGCTCTCAAACCTTTAGCAGTTTTCCGGTTCTAGAAGCAAGCTTCTCAAGAAAATCTTCTGTATCTTCCCAAAAATCAATTTTGTATGTCTTTCTGATGTACTCTGGTTTGGCTCTTTCCAGCACTGCACTAATGTGATCTTCAGGGCTCTTAATCTTCTCAACTTGAACCTGAAAATGAATGGCAAAGTATCAACCCCTTGGAAAGTGTGCAGTCACTTCTTGGAGTTCACCACACTGAAAACAGCAAGATTTTCTCCTGCACACAGAGCAGATACATACCACTCCCTTCAGAACAATGTCTGTTTCAGAGTCTCCAGATGGATACACCACCCCTGGGCAATCAATGAGAAAAATCCGCCTCATCAAAGTAATGTACTGCCACACCTGAAAGACATCAGTGGTTCCCACATTACCTCCTCTCATGCACAACTGTTGGTTCTGCTTTTAAATGCAGAGATTTAATGCACAGGAGTCATCTTAGACACTTGGTATTAACACAGAGCCAGGGCAGCTGAGTGCTCAGATCATACAGCACTACAGTACAGGTAGAGCAGCACACACAGAAACTCAGAGATGCTTCGGAGTAGCTGTGCTCCAGAACAGTTTTTCTCATGAAAATTATACTGAGTTAATTTTACATATATCCTGTCTCTGACAGTGCAACTACATTTTTTTAATTATTATTAATCTTTTAAAACAGCAGTGTCTTCTTACCTTAGTTTCACCTGCAATAGGAGCCACGTTGCAGACCTTCTTAGACCGCAATGTATTGATCACTGAGCTTTTGCCAACGTTTGGGTAACCAATGAAGCCTACACTGATCTGTTTCTTGTCAGAGTGCAACTGTTAAGAAATGACACACTGTAATACCTCATAGAAAAGGACAGAATTACTACTCAGGAAAAACACAGAAGGGTAGAGAGCAAATACAAACAGCAGTAGAGGACAGCATATGGTTGTGGTCTGGAGACGGTGACTAATCTCAAGACAAAAGTAAAGTCTTCCTTGGGAAAACAAAGGAGAATATCTTTATAGAACATGCATACACACAGGACATTAACAGGCCTGAAATATATTCCCTTCTTCCATATATTCAACTCAGACTTCAGAGTATCAACTGAACTCTCCGTTCAGGAGTACTTTCCATTTCTGCAGAATGGTCACAGGAAAGTACACTGAACCCCAAACACGAACACAGAAGGACAAAAGATCCCATACTAATCCCAGCCCTCCTCTACCCCCAAACAATACAAAGCCCCAGAATTGTTCTGTACCTTTCCAAACTGCCTTAAAAGCTGTATGAAGGCACCTTTGCCAAAAGGGTTTGTGAGGCTGGCGTGAAAAGCAAGTGTTGGGTATTCCTGGGAAAGGACAGCAACCCAGCGCTTCTAAAGAGGAAAACACTGCTCAGTTATGAATGCTGTGCTGCAAAGGTGGTGAAACAATGAGATCATGAGAACACAGCATCCTCACTTGAGTCACATACACAACTGTCTATGAAAACTGCCATGTAAGAACCTTTGAAGCACTTCATCAACCCAATAGCTAAAAGCACTGACTATTGTTTTCATAAAAAGACAATTTCCCCAAAATGCCTTCATTGCTAGCTAATTAGTTTAACAATATAAAACAGACCAGCTGTGGTGGATATGGATCTTAAATGTACTAACATTTAGCATACTCTGGAGACATCAGCTGAACAGTTAAATCCAGACAGAGGAAGTAGAGAATTTGTGGCTGGTGACTGTTGCTCAACTGAGTCAAACTTGGACTGATTTAAATGGTAATTGTTACTTTTATAGCAAGCAAGCAGAGAGTTCTCACTGGCCCAGTTACATTATGCCCTTAAGAGACTAGCACAAGGAATGGCAACAGAATAGAAGGTTACGAAAGGAACAGAAAACATTCAAGGGACAAGCAGCAAGGCTGTGCTTACAGTAGCCCAGGTAGGAACAAGATCACATTTGTTCAGGACAAAAATCAGATGTTTCCAGTGTTTCTCTTTTTTCAGATAAGATTCCACATGAGGGGAGCGTGTACCCATAGGATCTCTGGCATCAAGAACTTGAACAACAACATCTGACGAGTCTATCACCTGGAAAAAAAAATAATCACACAGAAGTGAGATAAATCAGTAATTTCCTAAATTCTTATCCCTACAGGATAACACCTTACATCCTTCAGGAACAACTGTTACTTCCCTGTAACAAACTCAGACTAACACTCACTGCTCCTGTACTCTCTCTTCCCTACTCGCCTCTGAATTCATGCTGGACAGCTGCAAGTGCAGCAGCTTCTAGTAGACCTCGGGAAGGCAAACACTGCAGTCAAACAGCAAAGTTATTTGCTTTAGCAGACAATGTTCTCCATCTATTCCTTGAAGGATCAGGAAATAAAGAGTGTTTGCTGGATCAGTATGAAACACACAACCAAGTAGGAACCTGCTGTTAGTCCGCTAAGCATCTACAGCAGGGAGCTGTCATTTCATGACTTGCTTCAAGCCAAGAGAATTTGTTTCACAGCTATTTCCTGCATTTTTGGCAGAATCCCACTTGAAATCTGTTTTGCTCTGTAATTCCCGGCACTTTCAGGCCTAAATGAGAAAGTTCTAAGCTACATTCAGAAATTCAGAACAAGAAGTCAAGCAATTTAACAACTAACAGTCACTGAGAGCAAACAAACCGCACTTACAAATCTAATTCACTCCCAGTCTCCATTCCTCCAGCACAGAAAGTGACTCATGGGGAACTGAAGGTCAATGCACTCCAAAGAAGACCTTATTAACATGACATGTTCTTAGTCTAAAGAAACCTATGGGCATCCGAGTGCTTTATTTGTGCTAAAGCCCCAGGAATCATTCATTCTGCCAATTTATCTTTGCCTGGTATACTTTAAGGATGCCTGTTCCACTGGGACAAGAGCTCAAGAATCAAGCTGAGTCAGCAGAGACTTGAAAATGAATCTCTCCTCTATTCTACAGCTGTTTTTTTTCTGTTCTAGTTAATGATCTGGTTCAGCACCAGTCCAATGTTAGAAAAGGGCGTATGGTTTCATGTCAGCCAGTTCAGTTAGGCTGCCAGGAAAACAAGCAAGAGGATTACACATTCAGGATGTCTGCTGCAAATTATAAGTGTTGCTTACCTTGTACAGCTCACCCCAAATTCTTTTCGACTGTCCCTTCTTAAATATTTCCTCTTGTGCTTCATCCCTGGAGGTGGATAATAATAATAAGCTTCAGCTTATTTCTCTTCACATACTCATCAATCAGACAATAACAGCACTGATGGAGGTACTAGCAGCATCATTTATTTAAATCAATGAAGCTGATCTTTAAGAAATATAAAGGAAGAATAATTTCTCCTTCCTATTTACCTTACACCAGTGTCTTCTGTGACCAGGTCTCTGTCTTTGCCCTGATCATAACACTCTGATGAGGCTTCAGCATTCTCCAGCAGAGACTGCACGTCACTTGCAGCAAGGTTTGGCCTTTTCCTCTGTGCTTTGGGGCCAAACGTTGTCTCAAATGTTTCTGTGTCAAGAATGTGAACTCTGGAGGTCTATGAAAAGATGGGTTTTTAAAAGAAGAAAAAGAAAACACACCCACAGTCTGTTTTTTTTTTCCATCACTCATAACACGCAGACTACAACACCTTAGTGCAACACAACTCTAACCTCTAACAAGAGTTACAGGCACTTTCCTAACAACATTTGAGTTCTGCAGCTTAACCTCAGAGAAGCAGAGAAGTGGATATCTAACAAGCACCAAAACAGGCTGCACTTGTCAAAGAACTATGCTTCAGTTCTTTCTGCATAAATGGTGTCAAAAGCAATTAAGGCTACAATGATGAAAATTTAGCTGCTATCTTTGATCATTTCTTATTTTTCCAACAAGTGCACAAACCTCGCCAAATTCACAGATTTTTGTCAGGGATAATTACAGTCAAAACTGTAGAATTCGAAGCCTGTAATGAATGCCAACTTTTCTTGGAACAGCATGCAATTCATAGCTGGAAGAAATAATTTGTTTTTATAACACTTATTTTTAGTTTACAGTAACTTTTCCCTTCGTTTAGGTAACAATTCTTATGACACAAACATGGCAACTTTCCATATGAAAAAGTATCTAACAATAATCCAAAATAATATTTCAGACACTGTGAAAGCAGTCTGGTAATAACTAAAGCTTCACGTACTTGAAACTTGATCCTGCTTGACATGAAGGCAGCGTGCAGAACTTCTGATTCAAGATGAAAAGCACACGTCTGAGTTCAGACATTCACTGCACAAGAGTGATGCCTCCTCAGAAAAGATCTGTCACATCAACTATTAGCATTAGAACATAAGGTGGCAAGCTGATACAGCCATTTTAAATGCCACATTTGAATTTAGAGTGCTCCTAAGTATTTTTCCTATGAGAAAATGTGAACTCCATAACAGAGACCTCACAAACTACAGGAAATAATACACCATTTCTTTGCCTTTGACATCTGCAGCACTGTGTCCTCAGAAATATCCCACTCCAAGACATCTGTCCCAGTTCCTCCCTCAATGCTTCTACAAATGCAGCAAATCCTTCCACTGATAAATAATATTCATGATACCTCTGTGCACATAACTCATCCCTCACCCAGCACAGATGAATGATACCCACGTGAGGTTTAATACGATCGTGGAAAAGGGACATTGGTAACTTGCTTTGCTTCATGACCACTCTGTATGGATCTTTCATGACATTTTCCATTTCTTCTTGAAATTTCTGTAGGGATGATTGCTTGATCACACGAGTATTCCCTGCATGTAAAAATAAATATCGCATCTACACCATTCCCCATCTTTACCTGTATCAGAGACTCAGGTTAAACTAAGAGAATATAAATACTTCAAATGGAATAAAATACCAGCAACAAGAAATAAGATTTTACTTAAAAAGTAAATAAAAATTCAAGAGTGGCATATCCAAACCAATCCCTTTCCTTTTCATCATTTAAAGAAACTTTTAAAAGCACACCTAGGACACTTAATGTACTTAGGTCACAACATACACTTGACAGCAGTGCATGGAAAGCAAATATCCAATGTAAATACATGCAAAGTGAGAGCCAATGCACTTAGCTATTGTAGGGGTATTTCACCTTCATTTCCACATCTGTCTCACACAGCACTGAAATCACAGTTCTGAAATACACTGAAAAACCCACAAAGCTCAACAAATTCCAAGCCTGCTGAATTGAGAGCCTGAAAGCTGAGAAAACTCACCAAACCATTTAATATTTGGTTCCACTCTTGCAACTGTGCCTGGTGCCACCGTCGACTGATACTGCAGAGGTTTAATCACTTTGCCACGTTTGTTTCTAAGTGAAAAAAGAGAATGCATGCAAATACACAAAGAAGCCATACACCTCGGTAGCACTTTCATCCACTAGAGTCAGCTTTCACCCCCTGTGTCAATCCAAGCCTATGCCTGCAAAAGATGCTAAGTTGGGCAGCACAGTGCTGTTAGTTGGATGAGCTATCACACCCGCTGGCATATGTTGCCCTGCAATGATCCCAGGCTGACATTTTTCCTGTTTGCTGTATCAAACCACAGAGCAACGTCTCTGAAAAACACCTCACTAATTATTTTTGTGCTTTGAACTCAGTACTTGTAAGAGCTGGCTGGGGACAAACCAAGTACTGTAAGATAACTGATAAAAGCTAGCATGCAACATACAAGGAAAACACTACAGTTTTCCTCCAATACACCTCAAAAACCTCTCAATTCTCACTCCAGCTTGACTGAACTCTCCAAGAAGACTAAACACAAATATCTTACTGGGGTGCAGTGCATACTTAAGCACAATTTCTAAACATATTACTCCTTTTTTCTTCCATGTACTCGCATGGAATTTTTTCTATCAGTTCTACCCATCAGCCTATGCTGAACACTAGCCATAAGATATGCTTCCACCCCGAGAGCTGGCTTAAATTCAGTAATTTTTTTTCACAATGCACATTCCCCAGCTGTATCAAAATCTGGCAAAACAAAACTGTTACTCCTAACCAACACCCTCAGAGCCCCCACAGCACCCACACCGTGGCAGAGATGCATGTTTACAAGGTGAGAACTGTGCCACAGCTGCAGGTTCTCACATGGCTCTTTCAGTAAGAGCCACAGGATGCCAGGCTCTTCAGACATCCCGAGGTGCACTGTGGTTGGATGCAGAGGCACTCTGAGCATTTGGGGATTTGTGATAATCCAACGTGATCGTATCAGCTGTTCTGTATCATGCTTCCCAGCTGACACATATCACAGTTTCCTGGCTCACACCATCCCACAACACAGCCCGGCAGACACTGCCACCACACGGACAGGGGCACTCCCCGTGCCAGCCCGGCAGGGCCGCGCTCACCTCCGCTCCTTCTGCCGGTACATGTTGAGGCGGCGGATAGTGGCCCGGTCCCGCATGTTGTTCCCGCCCGCGCCAGCCACACGATCTGAGGAGAGAAGTCACCGTTAGGCCCGGCCGACACGGCTCGGCCCGGTACGACGTGATAGATCACGCTCAAACCCGCAGCGCCGCACGTACCGGGATTGGTGCTGGCGCGGGACGGGTTGATGGTGCTGCGGCCCTTATAGCGCGGCTTCACCATGGTGACACCGGGACAAACGGACACACCGCGCCGCCACACGCGGGGCACCGCGCCGGAAGTACCGACACCCCACACTTCCGGCGCGCGGAAGGAGGGGGGGGGCAGCGCAGTGACGCACTTCCGCCGGCTCCAGCTGCCGGTTGCGCAGGCGCACTCCGGGTTGCTATGGCAACTGCTCGGGCCCGCCTCCCACGTCCGGTTGCCATGCGTTTCGAAGGGTTGGAACGGCGAGAGCGCTGGCACGGGAGGCCTCATTGTTTTTGAAACGATGTTTGTTCGCAGAAGCATAATAAGAATCATTTGGGAGCTTGGCATGAGGGCTTATTTCCATTTGCGGGTGAATGCGTGCGGTCAGCAAACGGATCTGCTGACGCGGGGATGCTGGGGGAGCGCTGGGGAGCACCGCGGTTGGATAGAGGCACACCGTTGTTGGTCCCACACTCCTGGCACCGACTTGTCAAAATTAGAAATGGCAACACGCTCGTTTATATGCACGTCAAGAATTGCACGGAGCGTGCGGTGGTCTAAATCAAATTTAGGCAGGTTGTGGTCCCGAAGGCTACGCCTACATGCAGCCAGGTTTCTCCAGGGATTGCAAAGATCCTCACCTAGGAGGAATTAGCAAAACCTCTCCTCAACCTTGTTAATTCAGAGCAGAGCAGGCAGCTCGGCACGCTGGGGAGTCCTTCGCCCAAGTGAAGGTCTGGCACGGCGTCCCTAAATACTTATTAGTGGCAGAGGATTCACGGCTAGTTCAATTTCCTCGCAGTTCTGCTAATGCTCTGCTAAATCCAGAACAATAACAGAGCTTCTGAGATTGTGTTCTTTTAATGATTTTCAGCATTTTACTTTTAGGTACTGCACGGTCTCCGCTGTACAAAGTAGTCCTAATTAGTCAGATTTGTGAGCTGTTTTGTAAGATGGCAGTCTTGAATTTTCAGTCTGTTTTGTTTAAGCCTCTCTTTTTTTCTCTCTCTTAATGGAATTATCTGTGCCTCGGGCCTGTAAAAAATACACTGATGTGGGCCCAAAAAAATTAATTCCAAATTGTAGATAATTGTTTAAACTATCAGACTCGAGGCTTATGTAGAAGAGTTTTCTCAGGACAAGTGTGTTTTCTATTAGAGTTGATATTAATCTGTCAGAAAATCCTTTTGATTTTCAAATTTTTAGACTAAATAGTTGAGTAATACTTGCCCTGTTCTTCCCCACTCTTTCTTCCTCCTCCTTAAGAAAACACTCCTTTTATTGTTTGCAAAACGTCTTGGAATGCATCCAGAAAATCGCTGTCTCTTTCTTTGAAAGAATAGAAATAGCGTTAGACATTAGGTTATGTCATGGAGGACTTCTATTGGTAATGCATCTGAGTTAATCAGAAAATTTCCACTTTGAAAGCCTTGGCACGAGCTGCTTTTTCCCCAGCCTCACTTACGGTGAGCTCTGTCGTCCAAGTCAGAGTGGGCCCTGTGTTTTCTGTCATAAAGAAACACGATACTGATAACATATGGGAATTGTATTCAGATTGGAAGAAATTCATTTACTCAGCTGCGCCCACCTCTCCCTCAAGTTATTTTCCAGACTAAACTTACATTACTGAGGCTAACTGCTAGCATTTAACTCACAGCATCTCTGGAGCTGTGGTTGTTGGACTTGCTTATCAGCTAACATATGGGGCAGATTAGTTTATTTTACAACTAATTCTACGTTGCTGTGTGATTCACCAGCTTTTCATCTGCCATTGATGCATACTCTCATTTCAATTTCTTAACTTTTTCAATTATATTGACAGTGAGATGTTGTCTGTGCTGTGCACTGGGTGGATGGGGGGCTCAGCAATGTGCACCAGGCCCAGTGGATCTGCCAAACACCCTCATTTCCATTGACAAGACCAACCCGACCGTGTCTGAATTGAAATCATTTGGAATTTTCTGTGGCCTCTTCCTCGTCAAAATCCCAGTGAATGTGGTTATGGGATGCCATTAGAATGACTCATTGCCATAATTGCATATGTTCTAAGGGGTTATTCCCATTGTATTATTAAAAAATAGTGATGTTTGATTTTTGGCAGGGACTGTCTTCCTTGTATGATCTACAGATTTTGTCAATTAAATGAAGGAAAAATAGATTTCCAAGACTTCAGCACAAGACTGGACTTGTATTCAGAGCACTTTTTTAGTGTGGTATTGAGCTACTTCTCTTTACTGAATCAGTTAAAAGCAACATCAGCCATCTTACTCTCCTTTATTGCAGTGATTCCCTGCAGAGTGTGAGGACAGAAGTGAGCTTCACAGCTAGCCTTCAAATCATCCAGAGCACTGCCAGAAGGTACCTTTGGTTATTTATCACCACAGCCATTTTCTCACCTCAGCTTCTCAGGAGTCTGTTTTCAAGGATATAACTTACAGGAGTGGGAGGCAGTGCTCCTTGGCTCCAGGTTTGATAGCTCCGTAACTGGAAACAAAACAAAACAACAACAACAAAAAAGAGTGATTCCAGATATCGTCGCCTTGGGTTTTGAGTTCCTAAGATGGCAACTACAAGCAATAGGGGAAAGCTAGGAGATGGGAGAAAAGTGAAGTCAAGGAAAAAAAAAGGCAAAAAGATGGGAAGGAACTTTGAGAAGCCAGGCTGCCCCCAGGACCCAGACCTCAGAGAGAAAGTTGTGCTCGATCCCGTGCAGTTCTCAGACTCACAGAGCTTTCTGCACTGCTCTCTGAAGTTAGGCCAGTGCTGCAGATCTCCCCCATAGGAGTTATTTACAAACAGTCAGAAATTTGAAGCTTTTGCACATAAAGGTTTTATTTTTGTGGTTTGATTTTGGTAGTGAGGAAAAAATGACTTCCTTTCTGGAAAGGTGAACACACTGTATCGTGCAGTTTAGGCCTGTGTGTTGGGTATGATATATTATTTGTAAACGCCATTGGAGTGATTTATGCATGGTGAATGATTACACAGAGCTGGTTTTTCTGTAATTCTAATAGAGTCTATTTTTTTTAAATGTTATACCTAACGTCTCATCCCATGAAAACTATTGATGTAATAAAACCTGTGAGTAAATGTGCACAAAACATTTCTTCTCATGTGTTCAGACAACACGTTTCAACATCCTGCTGTATTTCCTTTTGTCAAAGCTAAGATTTCTCCTGAGTGAGAAATGAGTTTAATGTAAACACGAACTAAGATGTGTATACATTGCCTCCACCTCCACGAGGACAGAAAGCTGGTAGATTGTTGTTTGAGGAGTAGGTGTGCACGCATGTAACTTGACTGTAGCTGATGAAAAATACTGCTTTATACAGAGAGGATAAGACCGTAACACAGCCAACCTGTGTTGGGTGAAATCTGTCTGCCACAGCTCCTAAATCTTGGCAAATGAGATGGAGATGAAGTGCTTCCAAAACTGACTGCAAGCTGTCAGTGCACTGCCCCTGCCCTTTGTTCCCTGTTGTTTAGGAAGGATTACCCCAAAGCTCATTGAACTACCTGGCAACCAACCTGCAATTTTTGAGTAGATCTGTCCAGTGGATAAATGTTGGTTGGTTTGAGGGTGTGAATTAAGGTCTGTCCCATGCAAAGGCCTTTCTGAAAGAGAATCACTCTGTCTGCCCATATGTCCAGCAACTGTTTCTCCAGTTCTGCAAGTAAATGGCCAAAGTGTGAAACACAGATACGTGCAGAATCCAGAGCAGCAGCATTTCCATGCCGTGATCCATGCAGATACATTTGGCTTCTGGATGGAGGTGGATGGGCGGATTATTTGAGGAGGGACCTCCTCATTCCCTCTTCCTAGCTGTTCTCATTAGGGTTGTGACCCCAGTTGGGGTGAATAAAGCAAACAGAGCTCGTTCAGCAAACCCATTTATTTATTTATTCGTTTAAAGAAGCATATTTTACAGTGATGCCACGGAGAGAACACCACAACAAGTATTTATTATTTGGTGGGCTGAAAGAGAGCAGTCGTGCACGTGTGAGTTGAGATGACATCAGCCTAAGGAAATCTCCAGTTTGGACTGTCGAGCTCAGCATGCAAACCACGTTGGTCAAAGGCAAAATGTGTCTAAGTCCTTCCATGAACCAGCTCTCTGAGAGTGGGAAGAAGCGCTATTTCTTTTTTGAGCTGATTTAAAAATAGAAATAAAAAATAATTAAAAAAAAAGGAGAAGAAATTGGATTTTTCTTTTTTTATATATATATTTTCCTTCTAAGTTTTCTAAATTTCATTTTCAACCATCCATACTGAAACATCCTGATTTTCTTATACATGTTTTAAGCTTTCCTTTGCCTTTCTCCCTCTTTCTTCCCATTTTGCTATGAAAAAAAATAAAAAGGGAGGGGGGGAAGAAAAAAGGGAAAAGGGCGCAACAGAAAGGTCTTCAGTTTTCCTACAAACTCTAGAAATTTCTACAAGATATGTTGTGTTGATTTATTATATGAAGTTTGGTTTTGAAACATCTCTGCTAATGTTGCCACAAGTTACTGTAGGGAATTCAGTCAGTTAACAGAGCTGTGGTGTCTAAAACCTTACTAACGCACTCTCTCTTCTCTCGAATCCTTGTTGAGAACTGGGTTGGGATGCTGAAGCAGGAGGGAAGGAAGAGGAGCTGCCGAATGAGCAAGCTGAGGTTTGTGAAAGGGGTACTGCCTATTGCTGCTGCAAAGCGGAAGGGAAAAATGATTCTGCTTCCACGCAGTGCCAGGTCACAAACAAAATAGTTATTTCCCAGGCGAGCTGAGGCTAGAGAGTAAAGTGAGACCTGATCTTTCAGCTGGGAGGCCTTCAGGAATCGTCTGAACGCAATCCATAAACAACTCAAAGGATGACTTTAAGAACCTCTCTCTCTCTGCTTGGTATGCTGGTCGTTCATCATTGTGCTGAAATGGAATCCCCTTTAGAAGATATAACGGCTTCTTGTTTACTTAAACACAAAGTGGATGATGGGCTGAAAGGTTTTGCTGCCAGCGGAGCAGTCACGGAGCGCTTGGTACAGCCCTGGAGCTGGAACAACTATGCAGCTCCCACGTTCTGAGCTAAGCCAAAGCACCGGGACCCAGCAGGGAGGCACTCACCTCCACGTGAGGCAGAGGTGGTGCAAAACAAGGGCAACAGGGCTTGGGTCTGTCAGGTTTAGCTCTTGGCTGAGCTCTTCCCTGCACCTTGTCTTCCTAGGGAGCTGGGATCTCTGGCGCATCGCTGGGGACCGTGGCACCTCCCTGGCTCCATCCCTCAGAACCAAATGGGTTTTGCTGAGCACTGGAGGAAATAAGTGCCAATATTTATACTGAGGAAGCAAGCTTTAAAGTACAAGGGAAATGGAGCAACGTGCCATGTTGTGACACGGTCAAGGGCAAGGCTCCTCACGCAGAGAAGGGCAGTGAGAAGCGTGTGCCCATTGCAGCCTCACCAGGTCCCCACCGAGCACCATCCTCCTGGTTCCTCTTCCCAGGGTCAATTCTTGCCGTGCTGAGTCCAGGGTCTTCCATCGGTGACACAGAAACCGGTGGTGCCTACCAAACTTAAACATTTGCTTTTCAGAAGCCTGAGCTGTGCCTTCCCCCTCCCACCTTCATTCCCTCCTGCCAAGTGTTTGGGTGGTGGTGGGATAAACAGACAAGCCTGTCCCAGGCCAGGAGCAGTGCCTGGCAGCTGTGACTATGAGCGAAACAGCCTACAGCTTGCCATAAGCTCTCATTGTCTCAAGCTGAGTCCTTGAATGGGGACTTCCTCGGGAAGCAGGCTGAGCTCTGGTTGCAACCGGCAGCGTTTGCTGGGATTTTCTGAAAGCTTTGGTCAGTTTCCCTTCCACAAGTGAGCCTCTGTCCTGTGGGACACCAGCCTCCATAGGGGCCAAGGCATGAACCACACACTCAGGAAGCTGGTTGTCGTCTTGGATTTTTTGCTTTTTTTGTTTTGTTTTGTTTTGTTTTTAATTTGAAATAGCTCTTTGAAGCAGATTCAGGGCAGATACCGCTGACCTCTTACCACAAACGTTTAACATGTATTATTCTCAGTGATAAAGTCATACAGCTTAAAACACAAAATAAAGGGTGGGGAGAAGAGAAAGAGGACACTGCCTTTGCGTGAGTCCGGTTTCCTGGCCTGGAAGAGCAGAAATCTGGTTCCTGTGGCTGGCTGAGCACGAGGTAAGTGTCCCGAGGCCCCATGCCCCTGTCCTTGGTTTGTCCTCACCTCTGGTCCCACAGTGTCCCACCGCCCCAAGCGATGCCATCCATGGTGCCAGGGATACTGCCTCCTTAAGTATTGTGGATGTGGCTTCTGTCGGGTCTAGTCTAGGAGTATAGGTCTGTCTTTCTGACATGTGTAATGTTGAGTAGCAGTGCTCTGGTTCAGTAAAGCTTTCATATACATAGCAGCAATGAAGTCTTGCCATCAGGTGACGTAAAAGGGCAGCTATTGGGCAGGGCTGGCAGATGTGGTGGGGGCCACAGCCCCTCTCTGTTTGCTCTTCCTCTTCTTGGTGCCAGACTTTGCATCTTTGGTGTCTTTCCGATTCCTGTTCCCGTTTGTGTTATCTTGCTTTCCTTGCTCGTCCTTTTTCTTCCTTTTCCCTGCAGCAAAGCAAAGGGCAGCAAAGGAGGATCAGGCCTGGACCTGTCTTTTCAGTTTCCAGCAGGACTCCCGATGCATGCATTTCCCTGCTGCTGCCGAAGCCCCGTTGCTGTCACATTGCTGCCCACATCGCTCACAGCCAGGTGGGGCTCAACCCTCCCTGCTCTTACTCACCGCCCAGAACCGGTTCCCCTCCAAGCAGCCAACCCACCCGCAATCCTGTGCATCTCATAAGAGGATGACCAAGCCTCCATTCATCCTATTGACACTGCATTTCCCGGGGAAAGCACAGACCTCAGCACTCCCATGAGGGAGACGACAACTCCCATTGCTGCAGCACACGGAGGTGGCTCAGCTGCACTGTTTGCTAAAATACCCACATCTTGCGGGGCAGGCAGCAAGCCATGGGGCCAAGGGGCTGCCCAGATGCTCCATCCCACTGGGATCCCTCGGGGAGCTCTGTGCCCTAACACCTACGCCATAGAGAGGTGAAGGGATGTACATTTACAGTGCTGGACTACTAGGCTGAACACTGCCACATGAAGGGAAGCTGGGGAGAAGCAAAGCAATGCTCCACACTCACCTTCGGGGCACTGGCTTTTCTGCACAGTGCATCTGCGCACCTCCGTGGTGGCGGGGCACAGGGACACGTCCCCAGAGGGAGCCTGCAGGATCCGCCGCGTTCGGTCCTCGTTTCCCTTCTTGAAGCCACACAGCTTTCTCTTCTTGGAGCAGGGCCCCCAGGGCCCCCACTCACTCATTTCACATTGTGCTGCCAGATAACAAGAGAAGCCAGAGGTATCTCTCATTTCTCTGCTGTATCTCCGGGAGCCCTCCCACCCCTCTCCCACCAGAACCAGAGCAGTGTGCGCGGTACCCCAGCAGATCCCAGGTTTTCATGGCATCCCCTTTCCTACCACACCATGAGCTCTGAGCTCTCCAGAAGCAATCTGTACGAATGCTGCAGTGCTCCTCTCCATCCATGCTGTGCCCAGCAGGCTTTGCCCTGCCAAGGGCTAGGTACAAGTCTGCCTGAACCATCTCCCATTAGACAGCAATGAAATAGCATCCCTGAAGGGTTGGTTTGATCAACCTAAACCGATGTGTGGCAATAGATGCATCAAAAGCTCAGTGCCTGAGCATTGCTTACCAGGACTGCTGCACTCCATGGTGCCATTGGCAGCAGAGTAGCCTTCAGGGCATGTGACGTAACATCTCCCTTTGTGCAAATACAAACCTTCCTTACATTTTGTGCAAAAGTTTCGGCTGAAACAGGACTCACAGTTCTCGATTTTGCATTCTGGAGGAAACAAAAACACAAAGCCGTCGTGAAGCCTGATTTGGGCACTACCACTGGCAACCTGGTGAGCAGAGCAGCACACAGGATTCACGTGTGTGTGTGTGTGTGTGTGTGTGTGTGTGCCAGGGCTGAGGTCTGGATGAGCAGGGAGCAGGTGTGGGCAGAGGTGTCACTGAGCACTAAAGGCACAGGGAGCTCCATAGTGTTCCCACAATTTGCTTCTGGCTCCAGGGAGAATCTCTGCATGCCCTGCCAGCCCTGGTCATGCAACTTGCATGAATGCTTGTATCCTTGGAGCTGCTTTCTGCTACAGGACAGAGCCACTGTGCTGCAGCAGCTGCTGGGTGGAAGTCAGGCAGGGTGGAAAAGGTTTGGGCTCATGTTCAGCTCAAGCACCAGCGTGCCAAAGTGGGAAAGTGCAAAGAATAAAGCCCAGTGTCAGCTGCTCTAGCTGCAGCTCCAGCATGTGCAGCAAAGAAAGCAGGCTGGATGGAAACCTGGCTGTGAGGTGGTTTGCGTGGAACTGCCAGGGAAGTGATTGCATTTTTCCACACCCAGCTTCTTTCTGGTGCTCTGGTTGAATAAGGCAGAGCTGGGCAGAACAAGGGTCCCATTCAGAGAGATGCTCCATTATTCAAATGGACAGAGAGAAGAGCAGGTACTTGTGCAAACATTGCCTCCCTCTCGAAGACGAGGGGTGTCAGCATCTCTCTCCTGCAGGATGCCACATTGCAGCACAGCCCGGCACACTCTGCTGGTGACACAGTTTGCTGTCATGAACAATCCGTTCACTGCTACCCCAACCCATGGCATGGGCAGGAACCCATGGAGGATCTCAGAGCTGATACTCACTGATGCACTTGTTCATGTCTGTATTGCGAAGGCCGAAGTATCCCAGTGGACAGGATGGGAGGCAGATCCCAATTTGACGGATATCGTTCCTCTCCAGAAGGATGAAGAGCTTGGGGGAACATCTCAGGCACCCGTTGAACTCAGAGCACAGGTCACAGCCCCTGGCACAGCCCTGGCTCAGCTCAGTGCTAACTGCAAGAGCAGGAGAGAGGCAGTGGTGAGATGGGCATCGCTGCTGAGCAAGAGCCTCTTTGGAGGGCAGCCAGCAGCTTCCTGGAGACAAATCCCCCTCTGAGAAAACTGCCATAAATATTTGATTCAAAGTATGAGTTCATGTCCTGACACAATTGCTGCCCAGAGAGAACAAATCAAACCCAGCTCAATAATTCATCAGCCCTGTCCCTGCGCATGGCTTTGCCGGGGGGATGCCGTGGTCACCCTGCTCTCCCTGCAGCTCCGCCAGGACCAGGGTCCAAAAGCAGTCACCAGTTGCAAGCAGCATTCAAACAGGACATCACCCGACCTGAGGTCAGACATCACTGCCACCCCAGGCACCTCTGGGACAAGCAGGGACCAGAGCCATGCGGAGCCAGAGGGGAACGGTCTGCGTAGGACCGCGTACTTTGAGCCGGGCTGAGTCCCAGCTCTGTCTCACCATCTCCCCTCTGACACTCACTCTGTCTGGCAGTGCAGGAGATTTCTCTGCCCCCAAAATAAAGATGTGTTCTCAGCTCCTACGTTTAGTCTAAGAAAAATTCTCAATCCCCTGTCTTGAGAGTTTTCTGCTTTTAATTATCATATAAAATGCTGCTTGTTTTGAAACCAATGGCATTCTTTGCAGGCTAGAGTGCAGGTTCTTTTTATTAGTTTATTATGCAAGCACTGTCCTTGTTTATAGAAAGACTGTGTATGTTAAAATGTATTCTTTTAAATGCTCTGTTTACTACACTTCAAAAACTGGAGTGAAGCACCAGAGCATTCCCATGATGGACCGAGCAGTACGAGAGCTTTCCTCTCCCTCCTGCAGTCCTGGGGTCCTGCACGTTCCCTGCTCCTGTCCTCACCCTATAATGGGTCCCAGCTCACCTGCAGTGTGCAGAGGCAGCTGCAGCCTCAGAAGAGGAAACAGAACATAGGGGGACCCCTTGCCCAGGGTCCTGTGGTGCCCTGAAGCCAGGAGGCTGCTTCATGTCTGGCTGTGACCTCTGTGCTGTGCTTGGGGCTGCAGCCCCATGGGGATCTGACCCCATATCTCACCATGGGGATGAGTTCTGCCTCTGTGGCAAATGTATGAGCTGAGACTCGCTGGGAGCCATGCTTAATAGCATTAGCCACGACATCCAGCTTTCCCTGTTCTCACGGAGCTCCAGCAGTCAGTTTTAACATAAAATCATTTTTATATAATTTAATTTAAATCAGTTTTAATGTAAACCAGTTCTAAAACGAGCTTGCATAAATGAGGGGAAACCCATGGGGCCGCTCTTGTGCCTTTGGAGCCGGTCGAGTCCCTGGGTGGGGCTGCCCAAAGCCCGTCCTGGTAATTAAAACCCTCACTTCCCATGCACCTCGGGTTGCAGCTGAATGGGGACAACCATGAGAAGAGGGACCGCAGAGGACAGGAGCCAGGGACAAAGGGAGGACCCAGACCTCTACAGGCTCCATGAGTCTGCGCCCAACAGCACACATGGATGCATATTCCTGGTCTTATTAGGCAAACGTTCCCATTCTGCAATGGCAAACATTCACCATTCGCATAGACAAGCATTCCCAGGCTGCCCAGCATCAGCGGAAGGAGAGAAATGTTTCATACATACTTCGTCTTTGCCTCTTGCCCTTCACTGCTTTGCTGCCGCCTGTTAGATCCATCGAGCTTAGAAAAACCACCACCACAAACAGTCCAAGCTGCATAGTAACTCTCCAGCGCCGCAGCCCTGTAGCGCAGGGTGATCAGAGTCCGTCCCACGGCCAGGTGTCTCTGAGGCCACTAAAACCTCCTGGGCTGGCTCAGAGCTGAGAGTCTGTGTGCGAAGCCTGGTGCAGGACCATATCCACCAGTTACCACAGCAGCAGCGGAGACCTTAGGTAGCAGGTAACATGGTTCTACCTTCATCCCCATATGGAGTGCAGGAGCTCGGGTCCAGTCCCATCGGGGGGTTGGGCAGTCAGCGTTAGCTGCTCGGAGTTTCCAAGTGCACGCACAGGAACTGGAAAGGAGGAGGAGAAGGGATTAACTCCACTGGATAACAAACACCGGTCTCCATCGCATCCATACGGAGCAGATTGAGTCGGCGCTGCAGGGAGCCATGGAGCAGAACTGGGGGAGCAGTGCATGGGGGGAATCCTTCTCCAACCCCACCTGCAAGTCATTGCTCGGCTGAAGAACAGCACATGGCTTTCCCAGGGAAACGCCTGATGCAGTCGTGCCATCTGCTGATGCTGCACGTGATTGTAGCTGTAACGTGTTTATTGTAGTGCCAGTGCTCCTCAGCAGATGATCACTGTGGGCTGCCAGGAACGCAGGATGTTTCCCATCAGGTGGGCACCTCTTGGGGGCTGGGAGTAGAGTTGGGCAAGGAGAGACCCTGCAGAGCTTGGGGACTTGTTTCTGAGCGTGGGGACAGGCTGGGATTGTCCTGGACCCGCTGCAATGGTGCAGTTATGCTCTGAGAGCAATTGCAAACACCTGAGCTCCTCTCCAGTAGCACTGCCGTGGCTGCATGCCCTAGATCAGCCAGCAAATGTGCTCAGAGCAATGAGATGTGCAGTTCCAGCAGGACTGGTGACATGTTACTCTGCTTAAAATCTGGGAGAAGAAAGAAAAAGCCCAGTGCTGAGGGCTGTGGGATGCTGAGCTGTTGCAGTGATGCCAGACCCAACACAAGGTGTGCAGGGATGTTTGCAGGACTGCTGGGGGAGCAGCGCTGTGCTCTGCTCTGGGGAAAGGCCACGAGGGTGGCTTTGTGTGCATCAGAAGTGGAAGAAACGTGACTTCCAGTCTGAACAGAAAGCTCTGATCCAGTACAATGGGGCTGTGCTCCCCTGCACTCAGCTGGCAAACCACAGCCCCACCAACTGCTGCCATTGTGTGGGAATAAAGGTGACAACACTCACTCTGCGAGGTCACTGGAAATAGAAAAATGGTTTTAATCCCCTTATAATAACTGTGCAGTCACCAGTGCCCCAAATGGACTGTGGCAATGGGGCTGGAACAGTGCCTGGCAGCAGGGTTTGGCACTGGGAAGGAGTGCAGCACCCCACTGCTCAGCCATGCTGAGGATTCACCTTCCATCCCACAGCACACACGGATCCCATGGCTGGAGAAACCATGTGAGCCCTCCAGCTGGGAGCAAGCCCTGTGCCCAGGAAGCTGCTTGCTGCACCCTGGGAGCACACAAGGGACCATGCATATGGCAGAAAAGCTCTTCAGTGCCTCTCACAGCAGCAGTGGCATGGAAGCTGCTGGAGGAAGGTGTGAGCCGTGTGCTGGCAGCCCTTGCAGCAGTGCAGCTAGATGCTGGGACAGCACTGCTGGGAGGGCACACCAACACTGCTGGGAGGGCGTACAGCACCACAGGGCACTGCTGGCATCCGCCTGCTCCCAATTGCTTTGAACTTTTCACTGTATTCATCCTGCAGATCCCCTGAGAATTGCTGGGGCAAGAGCACAGCGCTGCCCATGTGCTTGTCGTTACAGCCCACGGCATCATCCAGGGGATTTTCAAATAAATAATTAGGCTCTTGTGTAAACACCAACTTGTTCTGCACTTCCCAGCCTGTTTGCTGCAAGCTGCTTTATAAACACTGTCAAGTGCTTAAGCTGAGCTGTTTGGGAGTGTTTACTGGAGAGGAGATCTGTGCAGAGATCACACCGCTGGGCCGCCGCAGCCTCTCTGCATGGGCATGTGCGTGGGGCAGCCTGCACGGAGAGGTGAGGCAGTGTGGATCCTCTGGGAAAGCACAGCGTGGCATGGCATGGCACAGCAGAACACAGCACAGCGTGGAGTGGGATGGTGTGACACAGCATGGCACAGAATAGGCCCGAATGGCACAGCATGGCACGGCACGGTATGGCACAGCATGGCATGGCGTGGTGTGGCACAGCACAGCACACCAGGAGGAGCCCAGGGATGCTCAACAAGAGCTGTGCCAGTGCAACAGCACAGAATGAGCTCTCCCCAGATTGGCACTGAAAGCTGGACCAGCAGAGCACTGCCACCATCACTCCAGCTGCTGTGCTGCTAATCCCTGCGGTGTGCGGGTGATGCGTGTCCCAGGAAGTACACGCTGAACCAGCTCTGCGTCCTTTGCTGTTTACACAACACTCACAGTACAGACAAACCTCTCCCGGAGAGGGGACAGCAGCGGGGATGCTCTCATGGAGCAAACACTGCCCTGTGTGCCAAGAGCCAGCGTGAGGCTGTGCCTCAGCCACACGAGCGCAGGGGTAGGGAGTGCCATGGGAAACCCGGAGCTCTGAACACACTTTCTTCTCCTCATCTCCTTGCAGTTTTGCATTTTCCATGTTCATGTGCCTCAGAAAACTCCCTGTGCCCATGGCATGCCCACCAGGAGAGGAGCTGCGATCACTTCCCACCCTCAGGACACAAATTATGATTCTTTACACTCTTGCAGCCATCAGTCAAGCTCAGGTTGCTGCAAACAATTCCCAGTCTAAACATTAGCAGGATTTATGCCATTATCCCATCGACAGGAAGAATTTAGGGTAACCTGAATCGCTCTGAATTCATTTATGGAGAGACCTGGCCCCTGCATCTGAGATGACAGTAAGCCTTGTTTGCAATTCAATCAGGATAAATTGGTCCTTGGGAGCTCCAATACAAACCAGAAAATGTAAACCATCCAGATAATTTACCATTAGTCCTCCTACACACAAGGTGAGAAAGACCAACATTATATCCCCGGGATATTCAAGACCTAATCCTCAATAACTAAATTGCTGATATATTGCCTCTCGCTGGACGTATCAGGCTATCAGTAATGTAAACGGACTCTCTGAAGGTTTACTGAAGCAGGGAGAGAAGGACCAGATGTTGGGTGAGGGCTGGAGGCAGGACAGCATCCGGGAGCTGCCCGTGGGATGCTGGACACAGGAATTTGAGTTTCCACATCCTCGAGGTGGGCTGATAATTTGGATTTCACCTTGGCAGCCTCTTTGAGGGGCAAGAAGATACCAGATTCCATCCCTTCATTCTTGCTTCCCAATTATGTTTCACCCCAATTTCTGCTGCTGCACAGCTGGGTCCCACCACGTGGGACATCGCCAGGCAGAGAGCAGGTGTCTTTTAAAAACAAGAAGAAGCCCACACACACTTTTATCTCACCACATGCCTTGCCCTCCCTTGGCAAAATCCACCCCAAGATATCTGAAGCTCACAGGCTGAGGTGGGGCTGGGGCCAGCCTGCGGCCCTTGGAGTGCCCTACAGTTGTTGGGGTCAGGATCTGGCACACCACACAGGCACAGGGACTGAAGTCCCGCCCAGCACCTGCAGAGCTCATCAGTGCTGGGAACAGGTAGGAGTGGGGCAGAGGGCTGAGCACCAGGGAACAGCTCAGCACCAGCTCCCTGCACCGGGACTCTGCAAATGCAAAACTGCACCATGCAGAGGGTGGGGGCAACGGGTGAGGGCTGCAAGGACACCACAAGATGCACTAGCAGAAATAGCAGGTGATGCAACACCAAATCTGAGAGCACCCGAGCAGCTTGTTCCCATCACCAGTGAGGGCCTGAAGTGCAGAACTGGCACGGCAAAGACCTTTTCCACCAAGAGCACATCATGCTCAGTGGTGGCACTCTCTTCCTGTCTTTCCAAGGGCAGTTTTCTCTGCAGCAAGGCACAGAGCACTGACACACTGCACAAGAAGTGCTTCTGGAGCATCCCACGCATGCACGGCGTGGGCATCGTGCTCAGTCCCTGAGTGGCCCTGCTTGCAGAGCCACTTTGTTCTTCCTAATCCCTGAAGCAATAAAAGAAGGCTGCATTAAGTCGAATTTCCGAACCAGAAGGTCTTCATTTGATATTGCATCCGAGTGCCAAGCTCTGCAAAATCCCTAACCCATAAACTTCGCTGAAAAAATGAAATAATAATAATAATAATAATAATAAAAACATTCTGGCAGCAGCGTTCTCCGCAGCATTGTTGAGGTCTGACTCCTTCCACCAGCTTCTGCACTGCATTCCCCCATATCTCAGAGCCGTGCTGTGACCCCATGGGTGGGGAACATGGTGAGCAGGGTCCTGCCCACGGGAGCCCCTCTTCCAGGTGGTACTGTGTGTCCCCAACGCCTGCTCTGCTCTGTCTCCTTGCACAGCACAGTAGCTGCTCAAAGTACGACAGCAATTACTGGTGCCACAGTCATTTGCTCTGGGAGTGCTTGTGCTCAGCATTGTAAAACACCAGGAAATGTTTTGCTGGGGGATTTCCACTGCCCTTCCCACTAGTGCAGGCAGACGTGGTGGGCTGCGGGCTGTGCCACGCGGCTGCTTGCCCCTCAGAGCAGCTGGCAATGCACTCAGGCCATCCCTGCATCATTGCAGAGCTGGAGCCCGCCTGGGGGCTTAGATGGGGTCACCGAATAACCCAGTGTGGTTAATTTAGGCACAACTTCACAATAGTTTAAGCCTTCTCAAAGTTTGACAACCCCCCAGGTGCCGGGCAGTGACACGGTGTGCTACAACAGGAGCAACCGAAGCAAAATTCACAGCAGGAGTTGCAAAGCAGACCTTTGCAGACAGCAATGGGCCAGGTGGGCTGAAAACCAGAGCCTTCCACCAAAAGAGCTCATCGACAAACAGAGCCCGGAGCTGCAATGCTGCACAGCAGGGTGCTGAGTTTCACTGTCACTGTGGCCAAGCAAGGGCTGACAGCAGCGTCATACAATTGACTCTAAATATATGTTTTTTAAAAGCAAACTTCCAGGGCTTATAGGAGCCCAGTGAGTCACAAGCTACTGCGTAAGCAGCTTCTCCAGGCAAAGGCAGAGTGCAACCCAAGGCAAAGGCAGAGTGCAACCCAAGGCAAAGGCATGGAGCAGCAGGGAGGGCTTTCTGCTTGGCCATACACAATGGGAGCATCACCATGCTCCCTGTGAGGACCCCCCCCCCCTTGCTGCCTCTCCCAGCGACACGGCACCACTTGGGAAACCTGAGTCTCACATGTTTCAGGAGCAGAACGAAAAACACAGCTGGGAGAAACAGCCAGCATCCTCAGCATGGGGCATTGCTGCTGCTGTGCTGGTGGAAGGCAGAGAGCAGGGCAGCCCCAGCTCTCTGCTATTGCTGCAAATGCATTTTTGCTCTGTGTCTGAGGGGCAGAGGGACCAGCAGCAAGCTCTGCAGGGCCAGGCATGGCACGGGGGTGGTTTGCAATGAGGACTTTCTGCAGTCACAGGGGATCATCCCTGTGGACGGGTTGTTGCAGGCACTGCTGCAGAGCTGTCTCTAGCAGGGGCTGCAGGCAACATGGGCACCTCCATGCTCAGGGAAGGTGACAGGTGGCCCTGCTCTCCCTTCCCATCACTGTCCCCTGTACATCCCCTCCATCTCTTGCTTTGTCAGCAGCCCCATAGCTCAGGCAGAAAGGTGCCAGTCCAGCTCAGGCGATGGGAACGAGGAGCATGCTCTGTGCCCTGCAGCCACCTGCGCACCTTTTTGGGGTGTGCTGGTGGGGTGACAGTCCCATCCCTGCAGAGCAGCTGCTCTCTCCCCGCCGTGTCCCTCAGGGTGGTGCTGCTGCTCTCGCAGTGGGGACGGGCGTGCATCCAACTGCAGGGAGCCTCGTCCCCAGGAGGGCTTCCAGGCATGGCTCAATGCCTGCGTCCCACACAGCCATCACATCCTGGCCCAGGGCAGGAGGATGGAGGTGAGCTGGCAGGGAGGAGCACAGGGTCACAGGTGGACTCCAGGCAAAATAATTCAAGCCAGATAACGCTGCAGGCAGAGGGTTCGCTGCAAGTGTCGAGTCCCTGTGGGTCTCAGCAAAAGCCTGGCCACCAAACAGCACGGACGAGCACTGCCTCAAGATCCCAGACCTTCAGCTTGCAGGGTTTTTTGCACCATTTCTCAGAAACCCGTGCACAGGAGAGGGCAAAGGCTCCATCCTGCCACACTGTGCAACACTGCTTCCACCAGCATTGCCCTGCTGTAGTGCCTTTTTCTGTAAAACACTCCTTTAAGCCCAAACCTGTGCAACTCCTTGCCCATCTAAAGGGGAACACACACACCTGGGACTGTAGAGACCGTAGAAACCATAGACACCCAAAGATAAAACTCCACAGCACCAGCATCACACAGTGCCCTGGCTCCATAGGTGCACAGGACCACAAGGACAGATCAGACCTTGCCATGATCCGGGATGGTGCTGGGGACCCCAAGAAATGGAGCTGTGTCTCTGCCTGTCCGTGGGACTGAACCTAACCCCTGGCTCACCCTCCAGCACCCAGCCACAGCAGCACTTCCCCTGCACAGCAGCACAGGGTGTTAACACCAATGTCTAATTACTCCCACGATCACTGTTAACCATTTTCTCGCTGATCCCCCACCCCAAAACCCAAGGAGCACTCACTTACCCCACACTGCTCGACTGCCTGCTGCGTCCCCATGGGTCCTGTCCTCTGGAGGAGGCTGACTTGCATGCAGCAGGGACAGTATCGAGGCAGTAATTACTTAATGGACCAGTTCCCTCATTGCATGGCACGGGCACGCTCCTCTCCACCAACCACTGGGACAGCAGCAGCACACCGAGCAGCCGTGGCACCCCACAGCCGGCCCTAAACCCGGTACCAGCAGCACACCGAGCTGCACATCCAACAGCACACCGAGCAGCACAGCTCGCCCCTCTGTTGGAGAGCTTTGCAGAGGCACAGGGCAGCGCAGCAGCCCGGCTCCCTTGTGCAGCCCCTCTCACCTTGGGGGTGGGGGATCCCGACAGATCGGGCTGTGATTTCTCACAGCTTTCATTGTCTGAACTCATTATCCGCGTTGCACAAGGCAAACCCACAGGTCGGATGCTGACAAGGCTTGCGTTCCTCATTAGCAGCCCGCATTGCAAAAGCTTCATCTAAACAAACATGCATTCTGAAACCCTTACCTCTGACTTGTCACTCCCTCATCACTGCTGCAAAGGCTCTACTGGTTTCTCAGTTCTCAACCACTACCAGACCAACTACAAAAATCCTCTGTTCCTCCAGAGAAAGTTACGTGAGCGTTTCTGTCAAAAAAAATACAAAATACTTTCATGGCGAGTTCATGGAGAAGGCTGGCACGCTTGGCTCTGGGGGCTCAGTTCACGTGTCTGTAAGCAGGTTCCTAACAGCGTCCCGGGCTTTGCGCAGAGAAACAAACCCTTCTGTGATGTGCAGGATCTCAGCTCGTAAAGATCGCCCAGGCTAGTTCATACTCCATCAGCCCACGCTGCTCCCTGTGTATGCAAAGCAGAAAGTATGTGATCATATCAGAGCAATTTGCACATTAATAAATCCAGGTCTCAGTGCCGTAGACTCCATCCCCATCCACCGGGTAGGGTTTTTTATTATTATTATTACCAGAGTATCCAGCTTTGTAAAGGCATCTAGTGCAAACTCCTGCATGAGGGAATTCCACCCCACTAGTACCACCTCCTAAGACAATATCCAGCCAAAATATTGTGACTGTTGCAAAACCCGGACTGGAGCTCCACAAAGGACCTTCCAGCATTGCATCCAGAGCCAACGGGGTCTCAGTAAATTACTGCAGGGTGACACAACATCTCGTTTTCTTTGTAGTCTTTTTTATTTATGACAGTTAATTCCGAGTTATTACTAACATTTCAGTGGTAACTGGCATATGAAGTCATCAGCTGTCACAACTGCATCTGTTAATAAACATGTCAGATATTAAAAGCAGCTTATTATCCTCCGGAGGGGGGAAGGCAGCGAGCTGAAGAGCTTTACAGCCCGGTTATTTTTCCATCCCTGTAGCTGTGCAACAGGAGGAAGCTCTCACGCATGGGAAAGCACGTGGGGCCGTGCTGCTCCCTGCCCCGAGCCCTGTCCCCTCTCCTCCTCGCTGCGTCCCCAACTCCCTTGCATCTCCCTAACACAGGAGTGACATGGGACCAACTGCTCTGCGTGGGGCATAGTGTGTGGCAGCTCCCTGGTGTCCCCAGGAGCCACCATGCCCAGTGGGCTGATTGGGATGCAGCTGGACAGCACCCAGCACCCTCCCTGCAAGCACTCAGCTGCATCTGCTGCAAAATGGACCAGGAGAGGGAGGGCAGCAGTGGTTCCCAGTGTCAGCGTCCCCCATCCCCACCCCTGTGGGGCAGACCTCGTGCCCACCATCCTGGATTCATCCCCCAGTTCTGCTCCATTGCCACCTGAAGTCAGAAATCAGGATCTCGAGCCCACTCCCACCCACAGGTGGGTTCAGGAGGATACTCAGGTGTTGCACATGGGACAGCAATGACCAGGCCACCATCTCCCTTCCCGTTCATCTCCACCATTCTCAGCACACAAAGGTGCAGTGTGTCTGCTCCCTACCTGGCTCCATGGCCCTGCCTAAGGTTTCCCTCATCATAATGCCTCTGCCCATCTCAGTCCAAAAGTAATTTGCATGTTGTGGCCTTTGAGGGGTGATGTCAGCAGTGACATCATCGAGCTTTCTATGTGCAGGTTAGTCAGGATCACCCAGCAAAGCAGTCCCCTCCCGGCCCAAATGTGTGACTGCAATGAGCAGCAGCTCACGGACCTGAAGGAGCAATGCACCAAATGCTCCATCTTCGCCTTCCCTCTTCTGCCCACCATTCTTCCTCCAGCCATCACTTCTGTGCCACGGTATTGATCCGAGCCAGGAGACAGCAGATTATCCCCAGACACCACTCTGAGTGGATGGATGAGAGATGGATGTGACGCTCGCTCTAATTGCAATGCTGTTAATGAGGTCGAGAAGCAATATCTCTCCTGGGCTGGGACAAGGAGGGCAGGAGGATCCCATAGCAGGCATTCCCCACAGCTCTGCTCCTGCAACCACCATTGCCCCTCTGGCAGCTGCAGCTACACGGCTCCAGACGGCCCCACTCCCTCGGGAAGTGGGTCAGCATCCCTCCCATCTGAGCACATGGCAGCCCTCATTGTAGGTGTGAAATCCACTGGAGCATATGCCATCGTCCTTCTGTAATGAGTAGAAGTCTCTCTTCGCCTCCAAATTCTCATGGGGACGTTACAGGAGATCGCACTGACTCGCTGCTGTGCCATGCAGGGTGACCAACCCTGCAGAAACCTCAAAGAAACAAGAAGCTGCACTGCCTTCATCACTGGGATCTGCGCTCTTCAAGTGGGAAGACAAAGATTCGAAACAGCCCAGAACACACAGTGAGCAAAATTCACCCTTTGTGCAGCTTTTCCTTTTCAACTTGTGTGTACAAATGCGTATGGAAGTTTTATTTGTCCTGAATATTTTCTTTGGCACTTGATTCAGTGTCCCTGCTTTCCTGCTCCTCCGTGGAGCTCACTGCTGTCTCGTGGGAGCGTTACTGAATGTGGTTCAAACACTGCACAGATGCAAAGTGGGCACTGCCATCGGTCTCCCATGTCAAAGAGCTGTTCTATTTCAGTTCGGGTTTCTTTTTTTCCTTCTCTCTCTTCTTGAAGTCCTGAAGTGGCACTCAGCATTGCTCTGAGACAAAATCCCCTAGTGGAAGCTAAGAGTGAACAGCCTGACGGACAGAAGTTCCCGCACGTTATGCTTGTGTGGGATAACCAAACCTTTTCCCTTTCCAAGCTCTCTCAGCCCAGCTGACAGCCGTAGATCGAGTTTCAATGCGGAGCAAATGTTTATAACTGAGCAATAAACCCCTGAAGACAGAACTTTATGGTGGAAATGCTGACAAATCCAGCAGTGGGAACGGGGCTACTGGGCACACTGGTAATTAGTGAGCAGCGCCCCGTGTCCGACTGAAGGCAAGAGAGGGGCTTGCCAGCTCCCTGGTGTTAGGAGGTATCATTGCAGAGGATGGTAAATCACACTAAATCCTGCCTTAACACCCTGCACAATAAATCCAGCATTGAGTCCCACATTTCTGACAGGCAGCTAATTTACCGCTTTGTTTTTCTTTCGCTAATGGCTGTTGAGGCTGATCCTAAATTAATCCTGAACAGGCTGTTTTTCTCTTATACAAAAGGATATGAAATTCCACATTTTCACAGGATAAAAACGCCAAGCTGCTCCCGATTGGAAGCAGAGTCACTGGTTTGGAGGTTCCCATCTCAGCAGGTGCTGGGGCTTCAGGAATTCCTACTCCTCCTGCTCAGCCGCCCAGGGCTTCGTTCCCAGCACCATCTCTTCTTGCTTGCAGGTGGCCCAGTGCGATCATGGAGAGGCTCACGCAAGAAGAACCTGCCAGATTTACTCCTCCAGCAGCAAAAGCATCAGCCCCAACAGAGCACCACACTGTAGGACCATGCCTGTAGGAGCACTGGACAGATCACTGGACAGTTTGCCACCCAACATATATGTGCTTTCATTATTAAGGTGGCACGAAAAGCCTGTGCTCTGAACCCTGAAGACCTGGTGCTCACATCCAAACCCAGAGATGAGGAAAGGTGTGGGAAACCTTGCTGTGTGCCAAGTGCTCCTTGATTTGGGGCTTTCCTGGGATCCTCCTCTAGAAAGGCATAAGGTCTTGGGGACCAGAGCTGACTGCAGGGATGCTGTCCCATTTGTGGGGACAGGGATTGTGCAACAGGACCTGGGGGAGATGCCAGGAGCCTGCACATCCACTCTGCTCTTATTCTGACCGAGCTCCCCCAGTTGCATCTCCTGCCACATCCCCCTGTGTCCCCAGCTGCCGGGTGACAGCACTCCTGAGGAGGGTCCACACCCCTCCTGGGGACACCCAGGCTGACACCTTCTCACTGTACATGGCCCATCCCCACCCTGCAGCTCCGGCACAGAGCACCGCAGCTTGGGGCAGACCGTGCTCTGCTCCTCCTGACATTAACCCTGTCTGCAGATACCAGTGCCTACAAGTCCTCAGCTGGCACACAGGATGCATTACTCATGCCCTGTGCCTCATCAACCTTTGATAATATCTCAGCATAAGCAGAAAGCAGAGAAGACGCTCACAGAGACAGCAGGAGGAAAGAGAGATCTCGCTGAAATCAACTCTGAAGTGCTGCAGCCCCAGACCTTCCCTGCTCAGCTTCTCCGCACCCTTCTTTGACAAAAAGGTTTGCTTTGCAGAAGGCTTATCTAGCACAGGATGATTGATAGCCTGGGCAATTGTTTTTAATAATATCTGAACACCTGCAGCCCTCAGTTCCCAGTAATACAGTTATCCCAAGTGCCTAACTTATTGCATAAACAACTGCTCTGGTTGCAAAGACAACTATCAAGTTCCCAACGCAGCCGCACTTGGGGGTCACGCACAGGGGCACGCAGGATCACTCCTTCCTCACGGCCACGAGGAGCTGCTCTGCTCCGGGCTCACTGCTGCTCTGCTCCACGGCACAGCACTGCAGGTTCTGTGCTCACCAGGCACGGGTGGGCAGGAGGTGACCGCATGCACCCAAAGCTGTGCTGCTGTGCAGCATCTCATCTCTGCCCGAGGAGCAGCATCACGTGCATGCTGGGAAATGCTCCTTTTCTCGCTGGCTTCGAAGGGCCTTTTCCCCTGTTGTTTGAGGAATGCTGTTTGAATTAGCTCCACGGATTGCAAACAGACCCCGTTGTTTTCCTTTCCCGATGCAGGGAGGCTTCTGTTCTCTTTGGCCTGCTGGATTAACCAGGGGGCCTCACACGCTGACCCCTCTGCAGCTCAGGGAAGCTAATTTAATCCCAATATTGTTACAGATCACAGCAGGACAGGTCTCGCAGATTCCTTGAGGCAAAGCAGCTCTCTGGCAGGGACAGCAGCGCTCTGTTTGCAGAGGCAGGAACCTCTGCAATTCTTTTCTATAAAATTTCCTCTACAAAAACTCAGGAGGCAGGGGAGGAAGCAGCACCGGGGTGAGGTGGCGGGGGGCAGCTCTGGGCAGACAGTGGTCACACTGCTCCTCCTGCACTGCACAGCATCTGAAGAGCTGCTTCTCCTGCATCCTGCAGCATCCTTTGGCAGGGTGGAGGCCAAAGGCAAAGGTGAACTAGCCAGGCACCAACTTGATATCTTTTCTTTGATATTCTTCTCCATGGCATGTGCACAACCTCAAGAATTATCCTATGGATCATGCTCTGTGCTGCACCATGTGCTGCCCCATCCATCACCCCATGCATTGCCCTCTGCTGGCTCTGACTTTATCACTCTTCTCCAGCTCAGCTCCTTCCACACATGGGACATAACTCAGCAGAGCTGCAGATCCTTCCCCTTACTGTCCTTTTCACTGTGCAGTGTGCAGGTGCTCAACGGTGCTCCGTGCAGGCTGCTTGCTTCCATCCAAAGTGGTTTGCTTCAGGAAAAGGCATCTAGCACCTTCGTAGCAGGGCAATCATTTAAACCTCCCTCGTGCTTTAGTGCGTGCCTTCACTCCCCTTCTCTCCCTTTGCACAGCATTACAGCTCTTCTTCGCCTTGATCTGTGATGCTACGGGATTAAAGTCAAATTATTTAACAAACCCACAGGAGCCCTAATCTCCATACAACATCGGTGCATTTCCAAACTGCACCACCTGGACTGAAGTGTGAGCTGCTCCATAGGGAGTGCCACCCCTGGAGCTCCCAGCCCCGCTATGGGATGGGTTGTGCAGGGCAGCCCTGCCTCTCCCAGCATCGCTTGAGGGGGTTTGATGTTCGGGAAAAGTAAATTGCTTTGAGACACTATGAAAGTCAAGCTAAAATGATGACAAGCCACAGGGCTGGAACTTCCAGCACATCCCATAGCTCTGCCCAGAGCTGGAATGGGGAGAAGCACAGGCAGGAGGAAACAAAACCCAGTGCTTTGGGTTGGGGGATGCCCTGTGAGCAGCTTCTCCCTCCCCGGGCTCCTGGGGCACCCTAAATGCCACTGGAGCACATCCTTCTCTCAGCCATGAGCAGCTCTGGGGAACATTCCTGCTGGTTGACATTTCCCAGGGCAGAGAGGAAAGAGGAAAAAAAAGGCACTTTTCCCAATATTAATTCTTGCAACATAAAAACAACAAAAAAAACAATCCACCACTCCCCAAAATAACCACAATAGCTGTAAAGCCTGACATGGCTAGGGGTAGAGCAGCTATAGCTTGGCTTAGAAACAGCACTGCCACCCCCTCCAAGCGGTCATATCCCAGATGTGAGACACCATGTGTGACAAAACCCAGAGGAAGGACACGCAGGAGGCCTGTAATTGCTGCAGACTCCCATCTCAGCGTGGGGACACGGGCGGGTGACCTCAGGAGTCCCCAGTGCCAGTGATGGCTGCAGGGGTGGCCCTGTCCCCATGTCCCCACGTGTGGCAGGAACCTGAGGAGGAAGGCACGAGGAGGGGAGGGAGGAAGGCACGGCTCCACACCGCCCGTGGAGGCAGCGAGGGATATCACTCTATGGAAATTGGGGTGAATAAGTAATTTGTAACCGTATCACAAAAGCTGTCAGTGTGCTCTTGCTCTCTGAGACATTTGCAGCCCATCTGTAACAATTTTAAGCATAATTAAAGACGGTACCCTGTGAGCACGAGGAAGGAGCTCAGCTCGAGCTGTGCATACGGCCTTAATTCCTCTGCACTGCGGCTTTGGAGAGACTTCCAGCGGAGCCATCAGCTTTGCTGGTGCAGAGGAGATGTGTATTGTGTTATAAACTATATAATTAATTGAGTGCAATGCTCTGCAAGGAGCGAATTCTGCCTAGAGATTTGGGTCATTCTATAAACATGGAGAAGGAGCAACGCCCAGCGCTGGGCAGGGAGCAGCGGGGAGAGGGCAGCAGTGCTGGGAGTGGGTGCTGCAGAGAGCTGGAGAGAGGGAAGGGGAGAAGGCTGAGATGGGGAGAGTTTGGGGAGTTATGTGGAAGTGGAGGACTGGGTGCAGGGGGCAGCTTGTGCCACCCTGCAGCCCTGGTCCAGCCCCATCACTCCATGCTGCACATGCACTCCGCTTCGAGCTCCACGTCTGCACGGAAAGAGTCTGTCCATAGTTTAAATATCTTCAAGATGACAGCGCGGAGAAGAGAATGGACTGTGCAGGGCTCGAAAAAGATGGCAGAGCAGAAAACAATGGTCTGAGGCAAAGGAAAGAATGCTTCAGGAGCCCTCAGCCAGAGCTGCGCGGGGCGGCGGAGCAGATGTAGCGTCGTCTGCTGCAGGGCTCGGCGGCTGGAGACAGTCAGTGCAAGTTCAGATGAGCCATTCTCTGGGAAAATGCAGTGATGCCTCCAGGGAACGGCTGAGTGCCTCCTCTCATCTGCATGAAATGTGTCCCAGAGCTCGGCCACCACCCTCCCCGCAGGGACACCCGTCCTGCGCAGCCCTGCACCCCTCACTGCTCCGAGGACACTGAGCCACGAGGTTCAGAAAAGGTGGATTGTAACAAAAACTCGCTGAAATAACCCAGGGTTCTGCAGTAATGCTGTGCCAAGTGTGGGTGTGTAGAAGCTTTGGGCATCGGGCAGCTCCTCTCCTCCTGGACAAAGGGTTTGCAGCGTGCTCTGTGCACGGCTGCTTTCCCACTTCACTGCATGGAAAGGTTTTGGTGATGGGGAGAGGCACAACAGGCACACAGCACAGGAGAGAGCCACTCCCTAAGGGACAAAGGGAGAGGGCCATCCCGGAGCCCTGCACCACAGCCTGGGACTGGCAGAGGGGCACGTCAGAACCCCAGCAGCAGCTAAAGTTAATCAGAAGTGAGTTCCTATTTCCCTGCTGTGCCCTTTGCAGCCTCCTCCTGCTCTTCCAGGTGTGTGCAGAGGGATCAGTGCGTGAGCAGCACGTTGCTGCAGGCAGGAGATCCCGTGGCCGGCGTCTGTCCCCAGCTCTGCTCCAGCCAACAGGAGAGGCTGCTTTCTGGAGCTGCCCTTCCATTTACCAGGAGGGGAAAGCAACACTGCAATGCTTGCAATGTCAGCAACAGAGCTACCACGGACTTGACAGCCCCTCGTGCAGCCTTTGCCCTGGAAGCTTTGAGGATTCATTTCCAATTAAGTTTTTCATATGGTAACGTTCAGAACTTTGATGCTACTTTTGCCTAAGAGAGAACATACTTTCACTGTTGTGCCCGGCCCAGGAAGGACTTTTCCACTATTAAAATGTAATTTAATTTATCTCCACGGATTTTGGGATGACTGGGATTTGTTCTAAGGAGACCTTTAAAGGAGAACTTTTGCATTATTAAATGTATGTGCAAGGAAGCTGAGTTCTGGCATTCTCTGATAACCGAATTTCTTTTCTAGCCTCCACTATATCCATCATGATAAAAGCCTCTGCCAAAGCCCTAACTCAAGCCATGCTTCTGGCATATTGTGAAACGCATCGGGGGGAGAAGGAAAGAAACCCACAAGATGCTCCAGTGTGGTATTTTTTTTTTTAATCAAAGTTTCAAGGATATTGATGGTTTACCTCATAAGGTAAACATTTGTAGCCCAGTTGCTTTCCCAGGGCTAAACCAGAAACAAGTGGCCCTCTGAAACTGCAACGAATTTGCTCTGACAGGCTCCAGTCTGCTTCAAAATGAGTTTTCTTAAAACTCACGGCCCTCCTTCTGCACATGGGGCAACGGTGTGAGGGTTTCCTGGGGGCTGCAGGGTGGCTGTGTCTTTGAGGGATGAGCCCACCCCATCTGCACAGCACAGTGCCCATCCCCATGGTCACTGTGTGCCACAGGGAACATCCTCCCTCCCACCTTGCTGTCACCCCCAGGCTCACCCCAAAGGAGACAGAGGGGCAGCTTTTGTGCTGCCCCTTGGGGTGACACAAGTCCCCTCCACCCAGTGCAGGTACTGGTGTCCCAGTCTCCCTGATAGCACTGCTCCTGCAGCCCTGCTGTGTTGGTTAACTCCACAGTGAGCTGCAGTGGCTCTGTCTGAAACTAGGGAGCAGGAGTGGGGTGGGGGCTGTGGATGTCAGTGCCTGTTTGGGAAGCCTGTGGGATCCTGCTGTTCTCCCTCCTGCACACTGTACACTCAGCCCGTGTGCAGCACAGCACTTGGGGCTGTACTTGTGCACTGACAGCTGGCTGTGGGTGTCACCATGCCAACCTTCCTCCTTGGCAAAGCCAGCATTGGTGAACACCAGCTCTGGCTCTGTGATCACTACCTGCAAAAAGATGGGAAGGACCCTGGGGCTGATGTCTGCCAGCACACACCTATATGCCAGAAAAACCTCAGCAGTGTGAGCTCCAGGTCCTCTCTGCTCTCCCAAACCTCCCTCAAGTGTCACCATGTGTGTGTCCCCATTCCCGTCTGTCCCCAGCGCTCACCCGGCCGCAGCTCAGCAAACCCACACACCATGGTAGGGATCTTCAGTTCAGGACTCACAGTGCTACTGTGCTCGCTATTAAAAGCTCCACGCAGAGCATGAGATTTCCTGCACTCAGAGAGGAAGGTATCTGTTTTTAGAGCCTAATTTTATTGCTTCCCTAATGTATTAGCTCATGGACCGGAGCCACGGCAAACCGTGCCGTGAAAAGTGCTCCTTTCCCTAAGAGCATCTCCAGGGCATAGCAACGGCTCTGGAGCTGGGGCTGAGCCAAGATGCTTTCACCACCAAAGCTGGCATCGCCCCGGGACTGTGTGCATGGCACAGCAGCACCCTGGCAGCACCTGGCAGGGGAGGACGACGTGCCCGTGCAGCCCTGGCCTCCATCCGCACAGAGCTGCTGCTCTGCGTTGCGTATAAGTCAAAACCTGCACTCCTCTTGTTACAGAGGTGCTCACTATTTTAACAGGCTGAAGTGGGAGAAGGGAAAGAGCTGCCAGCTCCCAGCTGGACTGTGCTGCGGGAGCTAATGGAGGATTAGCTCAGCAGCGTGTCTTTACACATCGTTGGTTCTCAGAGTACACAAAGCAAAGCTCCAAGCGCCTCAGCACAGGGGCAGAGACAATTACTTTGGGAAGACGACTGTTTTCCAGCAGGGAGCACACTGATGGGACCCTGAGCACAGCCACCGGATGAGTCCCACTGTACCCACACTTGTGCATCCCAAATCAGAGAGGGTTTGCAGAGCAGGGCTGCTCCAGATCGCTGCTAGCATGACCTGGAGCAAGGAAACTGCTCCAGGAGGGGGGAGGCTGTTGGGGACGGCTGCTCTGCTCAGCACAACCTCTTTTCAAGGTGTCAACCAACTCACAGGTTTGGCATGGGCAGAGACCCTGCGTAGAGGCCCCGAAGTGCACTGACCAAAGACGCAACACAACCCTTCAGCCTTTCCAGTGCAGCATTACACCCTTCTCCAAACAGGGAGGGAAATCCAGGGCTGCCCCACTGTGTGGGCTCGTGCTGGTGGTGCCCATCCCCACGCCCTGAGCTGACTGCTGTCACCACATCCCACTGCCACCACATCCCACTGCCACCACATCCCACTGCTACCACGTCCCCTTGCCATCACATCCCACAGCTACCACGTCCTGCGGCCGCCACATCCCACTGTCACCACATCCCATTGCCACATCCCGCTGCTACCATACCCCTCTGCCAGTCCCACTTCAGCTGATACCAGAGGCAGCAGCACACACCGGGGCTGCGGTACCAAGCACCGACCCATCCCACTCCCCACACTCACAGCTTCCCGTTGGCACAGGGACATGCTGGATGCCCTCCCCATGCCCTTCCATCAGCTGTCCCCCCACCACCAACCCCACGCTGAGTGTACAATCGCTATGGGGAGATGAGGGCATGCCAGGCTGCGGAGGGCACGGGGTGAGGAGTGCTGCCCATAGGGTCGGGGCCGCCCCTCTGCTGAGCTGGAATCGCTCACTACTTGTTTCACGGCAACTTCCGACATTTCAGAAATTGTTTTCACTCTGGCTTGGAATGAAGACAAATATTTCAGAAATTTCCTGGATAACATAAAGTTTAAAATATCCCCCGAACTAAAATAGAACGAATAAGGCTTATCTCAGCACTTGTGTTATGTCACATCGTGCCAGCTCATGGCGCGCAGGGTTACGGGCAGCGTGCAGATACCAACAACAAAAACACAAATTGCACCAACGGGAGAGGAGACGCGAAATGAGAAATTCTCTAAGACGATTTTTGTGTTGTTTTTTTTTTTTTTTTTTTCTTCTGCCTTCTGCGAATCACTTCTCCACGGGGAAGCGCTGGGATTTTCTCAAAGAGCACGATCTGGTCTGGAGGAGGAGGACTGCCCTGGAGCTCTCCCAGCAGCACAGCACGGAGCAGGGCTGCCTGTGGGCCACCCCCGGTGCCCTTCCTTCCCCCTCCTCCCTCCACCTCTTATCTTGTTTATGGAAAACCAAAGCGAGCCCCTCTCTGCACTGTCGGCCGGCAGCGATAACACCAAGATGGATCAGCACGGCGCGGAGGTTCACAGCGGAGAGCAGTGCCGCGCAGCGAATGGGGCACCCCCTGCCCATGTGGAGGGGCTGGGTGGGCTCTTACCTGGGGTTGGCTCCTGCTGTCCCCACGCATCTCCCACCCGGACGGCCGCTCAGCTCCGGCACCGCTGTCCCACACCGGAGCTCTGACGAGGGCCGGCCGCCGGGCGCCCGCTGGCACCCATCCCCTGTCCCGTGCCTCTCCAGAAAGGCTCTGCTGGGAAGCAGAGCCGAACCTCATGTCTCCGGAGCTGTATCCACCCCTTCCCACCCTCTTGGGGTTCGGTCCTGCCAGTTCCACTTGTGGGCTGTCCTCACCACTTTGGGCCTTTCTACCGCTCCCCTTCTTGTGGCTCTGGATGTCACCACAGACACGCTTTTATGAGAGTGGGCTTGTGCAAGGCTTGTATAAAGTGTTCTCAGAAATACGAGGTCCTGTCATTTGTAAAACTAATAAAAACGTCCAATAATTTTTACAAGGGAAAAATGAGTCATTGGATGGCACATTTCTCATTACTGGCATTTTACAATTAAAATGAGTATCTATTGAATCAATCCAAAGCTCTTATTGTTAGCAGACACTAATAACTTCCTGAGCTATTGAAGATACTTTTTTTTTTTTTTCTGAAGAAACATGACCCCTGACCATTGCATTTCTCGTTGAGAGTGGTATCCAGCTGAGACCAGCTCTGCTCAGCTCCTGCTGGAGTGGTTTCAAACACATCCTGATGAGACTGGTGGCTATAACTGGGTGGGAAATTGTTTTTGAGCCCTCAAAAATGCTCAAGATTTCAAAATTTTTCCCGTTCCACATGGGGATGAATCCAGAATTGTTCAACTTTTTTTCTTTTTTTTTTTTTTAATTTTAATGAAAAAAAAAAAATAAAAAAGCTAAAAAATCATGGAAACCATCTCCAGAATAGCCAATGGCCATCGGTCACGCTGAGCAGAGCAGAGTGGGGATCCCGCCCGCCGCGCTGCTGGCTGTGCTGGCACAGTCACTTCTCCTCCCTCCCAGTATGGGACACCCAGCCTGGACCTCCCCACCTTCTCTGGTGACAGATGAATCCAGGACAACTTTCCCGAGTCACCGCAGTGCCCGCGTGTGCCTCAGGCAGCTGCTGGCAGAGTCATCACCACCTTCTGCCTCGGGAGGATGGGCATTTTGGCAGCTGCTCACACTTTCAGAACGCACTAGAAGCTTCACGAGGGTTTGGTTCAACGGGAGAGACGCCCATCTGCTGCTGGCTCTGTTCCACCCTTCGCTTTGGGATGGATCCTGACGGCCCAAGCAGGTCCTGCTTTGGGTGATGCACAGCTGCAGCTGTGCTGTGGGGTTTGGCAGAGGGGGTCCCAGAGCCCTCCCACTCTGGGGCACATGTTGGGGAGAGCTTGTGCATGGTGAGGGCAAAAGGATGCTAACGAGCAATTAGACAGGGGCTCCTGATGGTAGAGTTCAACAGAACCAACCCTGCAGCAGCACGGGTCTGCAGTCACAGCTTGGAGGCTCCAGCTGCCCCTGGCCATCCCTGCTCTGCCCATGTGGGCTCTTTGCCTCTCCGTGAGATTGTTCTGAAAGTCAACTGGAGGGCAGGAATCATTTCTGAAAGCTGCTGCGGATGACACAATATTACCCAACCCAAAACCTGCCTGATTTCTTCTGCAGAGCTTCCAGAGAAAGCTGCTGCTATGGGACCTAGCAGGGGATGCTCACAGCCATGGTCAGCTGCAGTCAGACTCCTTGTGCCTGCAGGAGGTGATGCCAAGGGCAACCCCAAGAGTTCCAGTCACCCAGGCATTTGCTCAGATGCTTGGATCCCATTCCCCAGGATGCTTGCTCCCAGGAACCAGCACGGCTCCATGGAATGGAAAATCAGGGCAGAGAGGAAGGGCCCACAGAGCAGTCCGATGGGACATGGCATGCAGATGTGGCTTAGGGTGATTTGCTGCTTCTCTCCATGTTTGTGCTGGCGTGTATTTAAAGCCCTGAACTCTTGGGCTTTTTGAGATGTGCTCTTTTCCCACATGCAGCTACCTGCATGTCCCCAGGGCAGAGGAGCCTTTTCACTAACACAACACCAGAAAAGAGAAGCCAAATTCTGCCCACGTGCACCAAGAATACAATGAGTGTCTGCACAGGGTCGGACATCTCCTCTCCCAAGTCCCAGAGGAGCCCAGACAGCCAGGCTTCTGTCACTGGTGAGGAAGTTCAGTCCCTATTCATACAATCAAGCACGTGTAAAGCTGATGAAAAACTACCATGAAATCCCATTGCACAGCAGTAACAATGAGCAAGTGCTGGCTTCCAACACTGAGAGCCTTGCCAAAGAGCAGGCAAGCACCGATCCTGCTGGGCTGCAGGGTCCAGATGCTGCTGCTGCTGTCACAGCTCCTCTTTGAGCAGGTCTGTGTGAGACTGACCCCAGTTCAACCACCTCTCCCTGTCTGCTTATGCCCTTTGCCAAAAATGAATGCCCAAGGACTTGATGGAGACTCCACGTGGTCCTTGCTAGAAGAGTCCTTATCCACAGTGAGCAGTGGGCTGGAGCAGGCACTGTGTGTTTGCTGGTTGAGTGGGCACACCAGGAGGATGCTGGGCTCTGCTCCTCATGCACCACACACTCTCTTATCTCCTCTCGGGCTTAGTTCTCCCAGTTTCTCTTTGGAGGAGACAATCCTCTTGGGAAAACACCCTGGGAACAGGGATGCAAGGCCCAGATGCTGGAGACAAGGAGATGAAGTTGTTTTCCATTCTCTTATTGTGCAATGACTGCAGAGCTGGAGACACTTTTCCTTTGCTACTGAATGTGGGGGCTGGGATGACAATATGCATTGTCATTTATAAGCACTCCATGTCCCTCCTAGGAGCTACGTACATAAATCTTATATTTGCTTTAGCATCCTTCTGCCCTCTTGCATTTTGCATCTCAGCCCCTGCCCGTGCTGTCTGTGCTGTAGCCATACCTTTCTCCTCCCTCTGTATGGGAACTGGCTCCTCCTGGAACACGACAGGCTGCTCACCAAACCCATCCCAGCCACCTTCCTGCTGTGCTGCCAAGTGCCCGAGCAAAGTGCAGCAGACGTGGCCAAGAGCCTGCAAAAATTGCACATCCCTTCCCTTCACGCTTTGCATTTCCCATTCAAACTTTTATAGGATTTCCTCATCGCTCAGACTTAGGAACACAATCCCTGGTCCTCAGGTACCTCCAGACTGGCCGTGGGGATGGCTCCCAGGTACCAGCACGGCTCCAGGCCCTGCGGGGCTGCCTTATGCCTGGCCCCTCTGCCTTTGCTGTCCCCGCCTGCAGGGACTCATCGGCTGATGCCGCAGGATTTCCTCGCCCCGCCGGGGCCGCACAATAGCGAGGACAGGCTGCTCCGCAGACATCCTAATCCCCGGGTGATTGTGCCGTGCTTCGGGGGGGGACAGCGGTTCAATGACGCTTTGCAAGGTTAGCAGGAACGTTAATCCGTCCAGGAGAAAAAGGTGACAATTATTGAATGCCGTGGCTGGGTGCTTTTGTGCTGCCCTTGGGCTCGTTTTGAAGCACCAGTGCTGCACGGGGCCACCTGGGCACTGCCTGGATGCAAGAGTGGGGTGGAAGCAGGGCCAGCATCTGCGCCCCGAGCTGTGCTGCCAGATGTCTGCGCAGCCTGGCCCTGCTTCTGCTCTGTCCCTTTGAATTTCCTTACGAGGAAGGGAGTTTCTGCCATCATCCAATGAAAGCACAAACATGCACACGGCCAGTGCACACGCGGATGGCTCTGGAGAGCAGAAAAGTTTCTTATTGTCTGCGTTCAAATTCCAGAAAATTGGGTGTCTCTTACAATTCAGAGCTGCCTCAGAAGAAATGCAGCTGATGAGCTCCCTCTCTCCAGCCATGCACAGCAGTGTGGGGCTTTAGCAGGGGCAGCATAGCAGGCGCATTTCTCATCCAAGGGAAGGGCAGGGAGGGATGGCACGGACAGCAGCATGCCCTGCAACCTGCTCAATGCTGCAAGTGCCAGCGTGCTGTCCCCACCTGACCCCAGGCACAACGCTGCTGTACACCGATAGCCAACAGCATCCCAACCACTGGGTCCAGAAGCAGGGACAGTGGTGCCTGGAGGCAGCGGGGACACATGTGTGGTCAGAGCAGGGGACAGAGCAGTGGGCAGACACGGGGCAGAGGGTGTGAGTGGTGCTGTGCAGCTCATCTGGGAGCGTGCATGTGTGTGCTCTCCGATGTGCGTGTCTGAAGCGTTGCGGCTCCGTGGATTTCAGGCACCGCAGGCAGAAAAGCACAAATCTGCCTTTGATTAAAACAACCCTTTGTAATATAACCTATATGAGACTGCACTTAACACCCATCATCCTGAGGAAAGCCCAGGCACTCCTCCAGCCCGATGGGCTGCGTGCCTCCGGGGCAGATCTCCCAGGGACATGAGACTGCCGGGGCAGGAACTTGGACCGAGTTTCTGTGTGGATTCTTCCCCCTTCGAGAGAGGCACAATGGGGCTTTGCATGAGTGATACAAACATGCCAGTTGTACTTAAGGTTGACAAATAATGTAAACCACACAATCTGGTTTGAGGGAAACGACTTCACCACAATTTATTTTAGTGCTTTAAACATCACGCCAAACTCTGTAGTGAATTGCTAAATTAATGCCGGGCTGCCATCTAAATAGACATCTTCAGATCACAAGCATGTTATAGGGGGAACAGTTTCCTTTGAAATGGTTCCCACAGCTTAAAGGCTGTGCAGAGAAAAAATGTGCCCAGGATTCAATTGCTGCCAACATGTGGTGGCCACATTTCTCGGCTGCTATTGGCCAAGATGCTCTGCAAAGCTGAGGAAGCATCATTTGAGGTGGACTGATGAACCGGTGATTGTGGAGAAGCAGGAATGCCACAGGCAGCTCCCTCCAAGGAGGAAGATAAAGCAGAAGAGTGCTCACTCCCAAGCTCTTGGTGTGGAGGAGGCGTGCCCTGCCCAGGAACCTTCTGCACGTTTTCTAGACTGCTCGTGATGCAGTGGGGAGCCCGGCAAAAGCACGGTGGATGTTTATTCTACTCTTGATTTTCCATCAGCTTCTTGGGTGATGTAATCAGCACTGCTGCATTAACTCTGCTTCCCTGGTGGCAAGAGATCAATGGCAATTTCCACTCGCTTGCAGTGGTGTCCCAGATCTCTTAACAGAAAAGATTATCAGGTCCATTGGGCAGCCAGGCTGCCTACGTCCCCAAGTCTGTGACTGCAGCAGTGGGGGGTAAAGAGAGTAAGGGTGAGCCTGTCCCTCAGCAGGCTGGTGCAGCTGGAGGTGGAGCTGGGTGTGGGACGAAGGATGTGCTGAAGAAGATGTCCTCATCTTCATCTTCATCCTCATCCGTCTTCATCCTCATCAGCTGTTCCCTGGGTGGCTCCAGCTGCTGGGTGCTGCAGAACTCGTGAGAACAAACCCACAACCCAGAGCTCACCCTGGCACTCTGCTGTGACAATAGGGCCAGAAGAGCTGCCCCTGTAACCCTGGAGCAAGGGGGCTTGGGGTAGGCACAGATGCCACACGTGTGCATCACATCTGCCCTCCAAGCTCTGGAGGTAGCCTTGCATCCAGCGGGCAGGCTGCTAGCAAGCACCCCATAGACAAAGGATGAGAAGACAAAGGAAAGGGAAGGGAGCTGTCACTTGGCCACTGCTCCCACCCATGCAACTTGCTTTTTGTTTCCCCATCACCAACCCGAAATCCATCTTCCATGCTTTCGTGGCTTGGTCGTTCTTTCCCCTTATGGTTTCCTTCAGCTGAGCTGGAGGAAGAATAAAGAAATGTCTCTCAGGGCCCCAGCCTCTTACAAGGCTCATAAATATGTCTCTGCTTAAAAACTCAAGGATTAATTAACTCATGAGTATCTCCCATCCAAAGCTCTGGGAAAGAGCACCCTCCTGTGCAGGACGCAGCCTTTCTGTGGGAGCAGGATGGGGATGGGTGCATGGGTCCCCAGAACCCCCCTCCCCCCNTGGTGGTCCGTCATAAATTTTGTGGCTGACGGTGCCACGGGGAAGCTTTGAAGCAGGGGCCGGTGGCTCTGGGTGCATCTCAGGGCTGGGTTTGCTAGAAGTGCCAGCCACCTTCCTCCTGTGTGACCCCAACGGGTGCCCAAAATGCAGTGCTGCCATCGAGCCCCATGCCAGGGGAAACACACTGCAACTCCTGGGTGCTTCTCCCAAGAGATTCAGGGGTGCAGTGCTCGATGCCTGCACAGCACCTGGCCTGCATCCATCTGCCCTGGTGTCCCTGTGGGTTCCAGCTCCACACCCCGGCGTGGCCATGCCCTCGCAGCCCCTGGGCAGGGAGGATGTCCTCCGCAGTCGTTTGGTCCTTGGCACAGCGTGACAGCCCAGCAATCACCGGTCCCTGAAGAGTTGGAGCCGCCAGGAGCCACTCCTTCCTCAGTTGGGTCTGCGCGGAGCTGGTACGAAACAAACAACTTTTGCAACATGTT
Source organism: Odontophorus gujanensis (assembly GCA_013399175.1). Classification (NCBI taxonomy): domain Eukaryota; kingdom Metazoa; phylum Chordata; class Aves; order Galliformes; family Odontophoridae; genus Odontophorus; species Odontophorus gujanensis. The sequence goes on from VXAB01013319.1 coordinate 144,276, forward strand.
TTGTTTTCCATCATTACATTTAAAAAGTAAATAAATTACAGTCGTTTCGCTGCCGCTTCGCCATGTCAAGTGTAACCTGAGTGCTGCTGGCGTGGAGGCAGCACGCGCACACCCCGAGGCTTCACAGCACTCAGAGCAGGGACAGTCCCTTCCATGCCACCCCTGTGGCTGTCACCTGTGCTTCTGTTGCTGCCCGAAGTGGGGAGGGTTGGAAGAGCACAGGGAACCGAAGCACAAAGGGATGTGGGAGTGTCCCCTGGGCTGGCACAGAGCTGTTTTCCACCTGTCCTCTGCTTCATCTCCCACTCTCAGAACCAGGCACAGGGCTGGAAGCATCTCACCTGCCGTGCCAGGCTCTCATACAGCTCCAGGGTGATGCTCTCCAAATCCTACTGAGGCCACAAAGCAGAGAGGGGACCGCCCGAGCTGGGAGCACCACCAGTCGTCTGCGTTTTGTCCTCTCTGAGCAGGATGCTGTCTGCACCAGGGACAGACTCTGATGCTGCTGGCATCGCACTCAAAGCGCCCACTGATGTCATGCGAAGTGCAGCTTGGCCTTGGGTGTGAAGGGCCTGGCGTGGCTTCCAGCTGGCCTCCTCACTGCTTCCCTCGCTGCTCAGGATGGGATTAATTTGCTCTGTCAGAGGGGTAGATATCAGCTGAGAAGCAGGGATCCTCTGGGTTACCAGTTGGTGAAAGTGACTTCTGAAGCACAGGCTTCCCCTTCTGCTCACGATCTGGTTACAGCAGTGCTGCAGCAGCTCCGGGTTGCTGCCATCACATCACTGCTTGCTTTCATCCCAAAACCAAAGTGTGAGAGCGTGGCAGCAAGCCCAGCCTCCATGCAGGTCTATCACAGAGCAGCAAAAAGAAGAGGGGCTCATGCTGTAGGAACTGCTGCTGAGAAACTGCTGCAGAAATCCAGCTCTGCTTTCAGCTGGGTGTATGGTGTGGGGCACTGGGCAGAGGGTACCGGGCAGCTCAGGGGTGCAGCAGCACGTGGGGTTTAGCTCTGAGCCGGAGAAGGGGAAACATTTCAACAAACCGTTTTACCAGAAAACATGCAAGTGACTTTTTAAATAACAACATCCAAATGAAAACAATGTGAGCTTCAAAGTCTGTCCTCGGGATTCTTTGTGGTTTCGGGGGTTTTCTGAAAGTAGGACTCCTTCTGAGCCCGGAGAACGCACCCAAATCCCCTCTCCCCTTCCCAGAGGTGCCATCAGTGCCCACACTGCTTGGTGCTGTGGATGCTGAGCTGCTCAGGGCTCTGCTGCTGTTTGGTGGCTGCCTCTGTCCCATCATTTACGAGTAACAGAGGCAGAAGCCCTGAAGAGCAGCGTGGCAACTGCTGTGGTTGCTCTAAAAGCAGTCTCCTGTTACCGAAATGTAAATGTTGATGTTTTAGGAGGGGAGATGCTGATGAAAATGGAGCTGGCCCTGTTTGTTTGTTAAAGCAGCTATTTTAAACAAGTTCTGTTCACACAGCTTGCAATTCGGAAGGAAGTTTTTCCAGCCATAATATCCTAGCTCAGCGCTGGGCAGACAATGGTTCAGCAGTTGCCCTGGATTAGCTCAGTGAAGTCACCCCGCGGAGCCCCGGGAAGGGCTTCTGGGAAGCGGCAGGGTTTAATTCAGCGCCGCAGGGCAGGCGGGCGGGGGGGGAGAACATCCCATAGAGCCGGGCACTGCGTAGCCCTGCAAACCCAGGACAGCCCTCAGCACGACCCTATCCTTGTGGTTTTTTTTGTTGTTTTTTGTTCCCCCCCCCAGGAAAATGTTATTTGTGTGTGTAGGTATTTATTTATTGCAAATGCGAAGTATTTTTTTTTTCCTTAAAACACCTCCCCATGGGGTAAACCTGGACCGCGTCCCTACCACCAGCACCGGCAATGGCGTTGCTCTTTAGCAGCATTAAAATTTCACCGGCAGAGCCGGGACGATGAGAAGAGGCTCCTCCTGGAGCTGCACAGTGACTTTCAAAGCTGTGCCCTGAGCTATGACCCGTGTCAAGCACCGTGCCATGCATCCAGCCACGTGCCATCCCCCACGCCATGCATCCTGCCCTGGGCCACGCCCCATGCCATGCATCCTGCTGCATGCTATGCACCCTGCCCCTTGCCATGCCCCCCACACATGCCATGCTCCCCACCCTGTGCCATTCCCTGCACTGCAGCTGCTGGGTACTGAGGCCCTGGCGTCACAGCTGCTGCTCCCTGATGTGTTTACTTGGGGAAGCAGACGGGGCTCTTGGAGGGTGGCAGAGGCGGCAACACCAATTCCTTTATTCATTACAGTCTCATATACAAATAAAATCTTTACAAGCTTGCCTTGAGCTTTTAAAAATGCCGTTTAGGACGTGTCATTTGTATTGTCTGCTTTCTGCTCCCTTGCACCACGGCTGATCTCAGCGGCAGTAAAATCCTGCTCCCACGTAAAACCCAAATGAGTTTATTTTATTTGCAGGGGCAGGGCGAGGGAAGTGCTCACCAAGCTGCTCCCGTTGCACCCTACATCCCTGGGCTGCAGAGGGCACCTACACTGTGCACCCTGCGTATCCCCATTGTGCAACATCCCATATGATTGCACTGGGGGGGTCTCAGAGAGCAGCTACGGGGATGCCAGAAGCATCAGAAGGAGATGCAGAAGATTGCAGCAAGGAAATGCCCTCCCTATCTCCAACTGCTCCACAGGTGCCAAGGTGCAGAGGCTCTGACTCCAGAGGAGCATGTGGAAATGCTCCATGAAGGGGAATGGATTGCAGCAGCACTGTCCTGTAGCATGAGGGGTTCTTTTGTTAAGGGCTGAGATGAAGCTTTCCATTTCTTCCTCCTCTTGGTGAATCTTATTGTGATTAAATTAAAGGAATTCTCGTTAAAATGTTAATATCCTTCTAAGACTGTTAGTTGTTTTTCTCGGCTGCCTCTGGTGTCCCTTCAGAGCTTTTGCTGCCTCTTCCTAACGTTTTCCAGCTTTTCCTCCCTTTTCTCGCCGCTCTCCCCCCTTTTTCCAACACTCACTGGAAAGTTACAGACTCAGCTGCCTGGTGGCTGCAGGCAGTGAGTCACACGAGGATCCCCATCACAGCTCATAAACAGGAGAAACAAACTGCTGCCCCGGGCATGGGGCTCTGAGCTGCAGCCCCCAGCCTTCTCTGGGGGCAGCTCAGGGGGCTCAGTGTGCCCTGCTGCTTGGAAATGGGATGGGTTGGCAATGGGATGGGATGGGATGGGGGTGGGAATAGATAAAGAGATGGGGAATTGGGTAGGGATGGGGATTAGGATGGAGAAAGCGATGGAGATGGGATGGGAATGAGATAAGGATAGGATGGAGATGGGGGTGGGAATGGGAATGGTGTTAGGATGGGATGGAAGGGGATGGGGATGGCACTAGGTGGGATTTGGGATGGGAACGGAAAGGGATGGTTATGGAGACAGGAATGGAAGTGGGATGGGGATGGAGATGGGGACAGCTTTATGGAACTGGACAGCAGTGCATACAGACTCTCTAAAACCATACTGAAAAGACCAGGAATGATACTTATATTTTTCCACAGTTAAGGAAAACAAATGGTTATTTGTGGGCATTTTCCATTCAGGAGCATTCAACACAAATGCATTGTTCCTCTTTGAATTCCTAAGCATATGGTATTTTGTGCTGTTAGAGTTTAATATTCTTTTCATTACTGATATCTAATACAGACAAGTCTTGAGGGTTACACAAAACATATGCGAACCTAATTTGTTTTTACTGTGCCACATGTTTTTACTCCCTGCATCATTCAATTAGCCTCTTTTTTTTTTAACCTCCTCTCAATCATGTGATCAGCAAAAACTTAATGCTATTTTTAAGCATGGTAAGAAAGTGAAAAACACATTTACTGTGACTGCAAAGTAAGAGAAGTGTAGATTTCCCCTCTGTAAAAAAAAAGTGTTACAGCATGAGAACAAAATGCGGTGCTGCTGCTGTGAAAATCGCATTTCTGTAGCAGTGCAGCTTTTCAAAACGCTGCACAGCTTTTTAGACAAGTCCCTGAGAATTCTGGGTTTGGAGAAATTAATCTGATTGACAGAGATGAGAGCAGACCAAGCAGATAGAGAGATAAGTGGGCAGCAAATACCACCTTCCCATGTGTCATGGGGACCTTGCCATGTCCCTGCCCCATCTTGCAGCCCTTCATGCCTGGGCACATTTCCCTCATCTCTGACACCTCTTCCAAGAGACCAAGATTAGTTCATTGACTACATCATCTTTAATGCTTTTTCTCTTCCCTGGTGTTCTCATGGGATGTCTTTTTGCATGGGGATGTGAAGGGCATGGTTAGCTGAAAAGTATGGTTAGCTGTGGTGCTTTGCTCTCTGCTGGGCAACCAGGCTCCCTGTCGTCTGCTCAAGTTGGATTTGAGTTTTTGGGGAATCTGGGAGACTGGAAATCAGTGGAACTAGGGAAAACAGAAGAGTTTGGGATGCTGCACACAGGGCTGCTTTTGGAGGAAAGGTTGGGAGGAACCAGAACTGAGCCACAGTCAGATGGAGAGGTGGATGGATCAAAACCCAAGCTCTCCACCCCTTGGTTCTTGGAGATCAGCAGGGAAAGGGAAGCTGTTTCCCCACCCACCTGGTGCTATTGGGATGCCCGTGGCATAAGAGTCCCGTGCACACCAGGATGAGTGCTCCCTGTGCAGGAGAGCACAGTAATGGTAGCACTGTCCCAATACCAGTGGGTGCCCGATGGTCAGAGGAACCTGAACCTCAGCAGCTCACCATGCCAGAGAGCTTCAGACAGCCCCACACACAGGAAATCCTGGTGCTGCCACATGCTGCACGCTCCGTTCACACACATGTGCCTTATTAGCAGTGTCAGAAGCCTCCAGCTTGTGGGTGACTGCTAACCACAACCGCCAGCATGAACCTCCTGCTTGGGGGTCATTCACAACAACCCGCAGAAACGCCTCAGCACTGGGCCATGTTGAAAGAAGCTGGTGGGTTCCAAAAAAATAAAAGTAATTTTTAAAAAAGCTTTATTATTTCTTTACTTGGACCTCTGAGAATTTGGGAATACAGCAGTAAGAAGATTGTGGATACCTGGAACTTCCCAGGCCAGGAATCCAAGTGTGGTCGTGGTAGGACAGTCTCATTTGTGGCCTGAGATTGTGTTTGCCAGGTTCTGTCTGCTTTGTTGCAGATATTCATGGGTCCTTGCCTACCCAATGATGACCAAAGTCTGCTGTCTGAGCCATCCGGACATGTAGGGAGAGCTTGACCCCAAGACAGACTTTCTCACCATGTGTCTCCACCACAACAGTTGATCTACTGCTACCTCATATGGTTCTAATTGCAATTAATGCATTGAAGGGATCAAAAGTTTGGGCACACGATGGATTAGAAATGCACCTTCACCTCATGGCTTCCAGTGTTACAGATTTAAGCTCTTCCCACCCCCATCACAGCAGGGCTGTGAGCTCGCCTGCATGCACACGGGCAGCACAAGGCATAGGAGAGCTCTTGTTTTGGGGATGTGATGTTACAGTGGGACCTCAGACAGGACAAGATGAGAGCCAAGTAATGGTTCTTGGTGGGTCAGCAGCTCCAGGCTGAGCTCCAGAGGGCAGTTCCTCGTGTCCTTCTATGTGCATGCTGCCCTTGAGAATCCCAGCAATGCTCCATCTGAGGCACCCATGCACTCTGTGAGATCCACGTCACGGGAAACACACAGTTGGGTGCTTGTCCCTCTGTGCACCCCTCTGTGGAACAGGAGAGCAGAAGCAGCTCTCCTAAGCCAAGGAGAAAATAAATCTCTTGTTATATAAAGTTGCACCGCATGATGGAAAGGAAGAACAGGGCAACCCAGCAGCTTTCCCAAGCTGCTTCTACCTCCAGGAGGAAAACTCTGCAGAAAGTGCAGTTAGGTGTTGGCAGGTGAACCTCAGTTTGCAGGGCAGGCAGAGGCCAGGCTGCAGTGCACAGAGCTGGGAGGATGCATGCCATCTGAACCACGGGGTGCTGCACTACACATCTGGGTCAGATACTGCCAGCATAAATAATCCATTGTGCTCGGGAGCCTGATTCAGCCGTGCATCTGGGTTCTCCAGCAGGTCAAGACTGGATCTATGTCATGGAGTGTATCTAACCTGAGCCTCTTTTGTTATGGGCAGGGCCCGGTCTTCAAAGGGTTAAGGGTAATTTGAATGATTCCTTTTGTTTAGATTCATTTCAGGTTTCGTGATTTCTGTTATTACTGCATAAAATCACTTGCAGGCGCTCGAGGTGGGGGCTGGAGGGAAGTATAGCTGTAACAGATGTGAGCTAATTGGAAGCACAGCAGCAGCACCAGCAAGTGCTGCACGGCGCTTTGGAGGCTCAGAGCAGCCACAAAGGCTTTGTCACACCCTATCTGTGAATTACACTGGCCGCGGGGAGAAACAGCAAAGGGGAAAACATGCCAGGGTAGGATGGAGAATGGCCACACTTCAGCGAGCATCTCAACCCTCCTCGCCCTGGGCCGCTGTCAGCTGAGATAACAGCACCAGGTGCTGCCCAGCTCCCAGCTCCTCAGCCCAGCTTTGAAGCTGGGATCGTTCTGATTTCTGTTGGGTTTACAAATAAAGCTGGCTGAGTCAAGGAGGATAGGATGATGCCTGCAGAAAGCAGCCTGTGCTGGGTGCGACCGCTGCTGGGATGGACAGAGGAGGCAGAGCTGGGGGCAGAGTTTGGTGGATGTGCTGGGTGGATGTGCTGCCGGACAGAGACATCTGCTGCAGTGTCCCATGTGGGACAGGACGGGGCTGGGATGAGACAGGAGGGGATGGGACACCTCATCTCACGGCCAGTTGAGGAGCCAGCCTGCTGCATTCCTTTCTGCTGGAAAACATTTGCAGTACCACAGCTACATTAGTCAGGGCAAGTCTTAGAGCTGCCAGATTATTCATTGCAGTGATTCAATATTCATAATATTAATAAATACCACTCGGAGAGCCATCCAGCAGGCTGCAGTGAGGCAGGCTGGCAGCTGCTGCTTTCATAACCTCACCACCGCCCGCTCCTTTGAAACAACGTGCTGGAGAATGTTGGGGGCAGTTTCCAAACATGGATTAAAGCCCTAAAATCCCATCTGTGCAGGAAAATTACAGTAGCAGAGTCATTCAGCTGTCAGTGAAGCATACGAGCTTGTGATGAGCATCACCTCCTTATTCCTCCAACAGCAGAGCAGCTCCCATCACTTCCAAATGCCCCTGTGAGATGCACCACTGCCACGGGGGATGCTGCTGTGTGAAGGCCACACCAAAGGGTGGCAAATGGATGTCAATGAGCCCCCTCCATGCCAGCTGCCAGGTGCCAGCCCCACCAGCAGCCCCACAGCTCCAGCATCATCTTGCTTTCTGCCTCCTGGTGCCCAAAGTCCTGTGTGCAGCAGGTAGCTGAGCACGGCCAGGCTGCCTGCAGGACACTGCTCGGGTCTGCCTTGCTTCCCCAGAGCAGAGCAAAAACTCCTGTTTCATTTAACACCCACAGAAACAGCCCCACCACGCCGGGAGGTGCAGGGTGCCCCAACCTATCCCAAACCTGAGCTCCGCCCTGAGAGACCAGGGGAATCCAAGAGGTCAGCACAATAAAAATTCAAAGCATCCCAATCCAATAACCAGATGGAGCTGCAGGTGCTAATGAGATTGTGCATTGTCTGTCGTTCCCCAGCTTGCATCTGTCAAGGGCTTTCTATGCCCCACCATGGCAACATTTGCTTTAATTAAAGAATCTCTGCGCTGCACCAGAGGGCAGATTCACCCCAGCCAGGATTTGCTGCATTCACCGAGCTGCTAGACAGTCTGTCTCTTGCTGGGGATTAGGCTCCGGGAAACTCTCTGGCTGTTTGGCATAGAAAAGCAGGAGAGTTTCTATGGGACTTTGAAGAACATAGTTCAATTAACTTTTCTCACTCTCCCTTTGGGCCAGACACGGGGTATGTCTGGTGGCTCACACCCCCGGCAGGTGATGGGGCTTGGGATTAATTACAGAGCTGACATTCCCGTAGCCTTTCTCTCCCAGGAAAGCTGCCGGGTGCTGGGAGCTGCCGGTTCCCAGCTGCCTCCTGCTCCTCTCCCACCGCCTCCTGCCTCCATCCCCATCACAGTGCTGGAAAATCCCATCCATCACCAAGCTGCTGGCACTTCTGCACAGCCTGCTCACTTCAGATCTCCACCGTCGGAATATATCGGAATAAATCACCAAGAAAATATTGGAGCAAAGATAGCAATGGGAAATGTGTCTTCCCATATGTTGTCACGACACACGGTTCTTCTTTGGAAATCACTGCCTCTGGTATCTTTGGAGGAGGACAGGCTCATCCATGGGGGTTTCTTGGCTCCCCCAAACCTCCAACTTATCCATCAGACACCCGTAGTGTATCACCCACTCTTTTGCCACAGTACAAAACACTTTCTCTGCACCATCAGGACAAGGCTCCTGCAGTGCATCATTTTCAATTGTCCCTGCTCTAATTGGCCACGAACCAATTGGACATAGCTTTTACCACGTGTTGGAAAGCAACCTCCAGCTCATCATGCCCCTTCACAGTGCCCTCCAGCGATGCCATTTACCATCACTGCACTGCTGATGGATGATGCTCAGGGGAATTCTGGCAGCACTGTTTCCCAGGTGCATCCTGCACCGGGCTGTCATTCTTAACCCCATCCCTTTGCAGCAGCAGGTGGGAGGCTGCAGCGGGCTTGGATCCCAGTGACCAAAGTGGGAAGGAGAGAAGCTAGAGCACAGGCAAAGCACATCTAAGTTCAAGGTCTTTCTTGGATTTGAGTGGGGGGAATATTTTTGCCTTCAACTCAGCTTTACCACTCAGCCATTGGGATGTAAGGTGCTGCAACCTCAGCCCGATCAGCTGTGAGTATTAACGTGTGTTGGAAGAAAACATTGGAACAGTGATAGAGGTGGGAAACGCATCTGCCCATACCCTGCCAAAGCACACAGCTCAGCTCCCAAAATCACTGCACCTTGTGCAACCTGGTGGATAGAACCAAAATGTCTTTCGAAAGAAATCTGGAAATAGACTGTTGATGCTATCAAAACATCCTGTTTTCACATTTTCTGAATGAATCATTTAAGTTTTTTTATTTGAAATGACCTCACCGTCTCCTCTATTTTATTTTATTTATTTTATTTCATTTTTGGGGGGTTAGGAGGGAATAGATTGTAAAAAGCTGTGACCAAACCCAAATGATCGATCTCTGCCTGGGTGAAGCATTTTGCCCCCTCTCCCTCAGCATTTCCTTTAAGGTTTTTATTTTAGCAGACACTTTCTAATTATCCGAGTTTTGTTCCAACTCGAAGCCGAACTTTGCAGTCTTGGGATGAACCCATCACTGCAGACACCCGGCTCCTTTTTGGCAATGGGGGGTTTGTGCCCCCCGTCCCCTGGGACCCCACGTGGGGTGGCTGAGGGGCGAGCAGCCATGGGTGGCCCCAACCTGGCTGGGGGTGACCTGGCAATTAGCACTATCTGACAACGTGTTAGGATTAGAAAGCTCATCAGAGAAATCTCCAAAATGAACACTTTTTGGTGTGTGTGTGTGAGTTAAGCTTTTCTGCCCCAACCAGGAACAGATGTCTGAACTGGTTGATGAATTGGAAACATCTGAAACAACTTTCCAAGCTGAAGTACAATAAATATACCTTTCATCACAATCCCTGCAAGAGAGTTTTAGAGGCAAAAATCACTGAAGTGTTTAATACGGCCCACGGTGGAGAATCATTATAACAAATGAACCAAATTAAATGAGCATTTCTCCCCTTCTCAGTGACTTGCCTAGGACTCCAGGTGTCACCTTCTGAGCTTTGTCTTGCCAGCCTTCCCCAGCTTGCTCCCTGTTTGCTCTGTGGGCACAGCAGGGCTACTCCTGGATCTTCAGACACAGCCCTGAGCTGCCCACCACCTCTGCAAGAAAAACAGAACCTTCATACAAATCCACCCAGTGCTCTTTGCAGCACTGGTGCTTGGCAAAATGATGGAGCACTGCAGGGCTGCAGCCACCTCCCACAGCTCCAGTCCCTGCACGCTGGGGCTCACAGTCTGTCTGGGAATGAGTGCTGTTGGGACCAGAAGCAATCAGCAAAGCATCCTCGTGGGTTAGCACCAGAAACATCTGTCAGAGCCGTGGAGGGCTTTCTGCCAAAGTTCAAGTGGCTGTCATTCCCGCTATTGATCCCGTGACCTGGAGAGATGAGAATCTTTCAGCAGGAGTTGTCAGAAAGAGTTTATTTTTCCATGTCTCCACTTGGCTTATTCCACTGAACAAAGTCATGTTCTATTGATTTATTCTGAAATCGCATTTATTTTCCTTGAAGGAATAAAACCCAATATTTATCCCTTCAAAATTCATGTGCATGGGATTTGTGGGCCCAGCTTTCAGGCGTGAGCACATCCATAAAAAGCTCACGCACCAGCAGGTAGCATCATTTGCACTTAGGAACCTGATACTGGAACATGTGCTCGTGCTCAGCAAGCAAAGCAACTCACCACCTCGCAGCAGCTCAGCTTAGGAGGGGAATTCACTCCTGTCCACATTCTGCAGCAGCTCAGGGCTTTGCACAGTGGCAGGCACACACACCAGTGCTGGGCACACTCCAAGGATGGGCCCATGGACACACACTGTTAGATAGCAGGCCAGCACTGTTTTACATCACTACATTATCAGAATGGCTAAAACATCCCACTCCATTTCAAGTGTACGGTGAGCTGGGGGCACAGGGAGGGCTGGGAGCACCTGGGGGCTATGGCACGGCCTCCTGCACTGAGATTCTGCTGCTCACACATGGGTTTTGCACCCTATGTGATGGTAAACCTTCTGAAAAGGGAGGCTCATTTCCTCCAGCTTGCTGGGCTAGAACTTCTCCAGGACTGCTCCTTCTAGGTCCCTGCACACATCCAAGGTCAGGTTGTGATGGAGCTGTGGGTGTTCCTGCTCACTGCAATGGGGTTGGACTGGGTGACATTTAGAGGTCCTTTCTAACTCGAAGGAATCTGTGATTCCATCATTCTACTGCAATGATGGCAATCCTTGTTCTTCAGCCACTCTGTACACAGCAACACAGCATCAGGACTGTTTTGAGAGCCTGAGCACTGATAAGCCATCTCTGCTAATTACCTGATGGGCAGCACACAGTTTGTCCTAATGAATAGCACTGCCTTCCACCAGCTGTGCCAGCATCCAAGCCCTGGAGATGCAGCAGTGACAATGTACAGCTGGGGTGGTGCTGGCTGAGAACTAGGTTTACTGCATTTTAGTTTCTCTTCTATTCTCTAGTCCACTTTTTCTATTCTATTTCTACAACTAGAGCACTCAGAATCCTTCCCTGGCCTTTACAGCAAACAGCCAGCTGCACACAGCTGCCAGGCACCTTGCACTGTGGGCACCTGCATGCAGTTGCTTCAAACTTAGGTCAATTGGGTTGACGTTTGTTCTGTTGCCTTGGGATGTGTTCTTTTATTCACTGTATTTTGCTTTGTTTTCCAGAAAGTTTCACCTGCAATGGTTCAATTGAATCTGGGAATGATACTAAAAGAAGAATTTCTACAATGTCTAAAAGAGTAGTTTGGCAAACCCCGTTCTTGAGAAGCTCCCATACATTCATGCCCTGAATCAGAGGACTGAAATTTGGCAGGGAGCAGACCTAGAGATGCACTTCTGGTTGTCCTTTTGGAAAACGAAAACACAACACATATATTTGATCAAAGTGCAAGCCTTTAAAATACCCACTCACACACTCGTCCTGCCCTGTGCACCCTGCACCATGCACTGTGTGCTCTGCAACCTGCACCCTGCACCGTGCATCCCACACTCAGTACCTCATGTCCTACGCAGGGACAGTCCCCTGTCTCACACAACGAAGCCAGCACTGCTGTGCTCCATGGCACAGCATTTGTTTCCCTTTGGTTGTTCCTGTTTAAGATGCAGCTCAGCCCCAGCCCAGCGCCTGCATGAAAACTTGCTCCATCTGAGGCAGCTTTCTCATTTAAGAAAAAAAATACTCTGGAAGCCGCTGCCTCCCTCCCCTTGCCAGTAAGTTTAGAGTTTCATAAAGCCCCTGTGGTAATAGGTTACAAATGTACCTATCAGTTTGACATTTGTTTTCATGCAGGCCCCATGAGTGCTCTGCAAACCCCAGACCAGGCAGGGGAAGGCCACCTTGCCCTGCCTGCTCCTTCCCTTGCTCCTCTCCGAATAAGGCCGCGAGAGAATTGTTCTTCCATAATCTAAGCCAACACTCCTCCCTGGCAAATTGGATGCCAGTTAAACCCTGTGTCTTATGTGCAAATCCTCGCAGTGGATTGCCTTGTGCAAAGCTCCCCACAGGGCAACGACAGGCACACAGAGCCCGAGCCTGCCCAGCTGCTGTGCAGGGTGGCACCACCACAGCAAGCCTGCAGGCATTGCACCCTCAGGTGCTGGGCTTTGCACCCCTGTGTGGTGGGATTTTCAGCCCAGGTTGTTGGGCATTGCATCCTTTGGTGGTGGGCACTGCATCCTTTGGTGATGGGCACTGCACCCCCAAGTCCTGGATATCACACCCTCAGGTCTTAGCATTGCACCTCCAATTAAGGAGTCAAAAAGAAAAATCAATCCCAGCAATGAGGTAAATAGCAAAGGCTGAGTTCTAAGAGCTTCATCCTGATGTCAGAAGTTCAAAACAGAGAATGCATCATGGTAGAATATCGATTCCAGTGTGTGGGCACCAGCTAGATATCATACAAGATATCTTTTTTTCTGACCATTATTGAACTTTTGGAGATATTATGAAGCGCAGTTCCCAGATGAGTCAACCAAGCAGGTCTTGCTGGGATCATGCGAAACTGGAACTAAGCAAAGCCACCCATTTCTAATTTAGCTACATGGTGATTACATGGGTTCCCAGCTGAAAAGCAACAAGGATTTTTATTTTCTATGATGAATGAACATTTTTAGTGTCTGGAGTAGCAGCTGTCACACAGCTTGTCCTGACGCCAAGAGAGGAACTCCAAGGGGAAATCTCCATTTTGGCTCAATGTTTTTTATCCTGGTTTTGAGATGTGGGATGACTCACATCCAACACCATTCACCCGAAGCCCTGAGCTCCATGTGCAGACAGCAAGGCTGCAGCCATGAAGGCATGAGTGGGCTCTCTCCCTTTGCTGCAGCTTTGTGATGTCAGAGCAAAAGCTGTGGCAATGAGTGGGATCCACTTCCTGCACAATCATTTGGAGATACTATCAGGTCCTCTGTGATCGACTCTGCTGCGGAGAGCTCTCAGATGGAAAAAATCTACTTAATTTTGTGGTCTGTTAGCAATTTAGGATGAAGAAGTGGTGTTTGGTTCTATTGTTTTCAGCCTGCGATGTTCATGCGAAAGATTTCTTTGATTCGGGATGCTGCAATGTACAGTGGAAACTGTACACACTATATAATAACAGCACATTTGTGAAAAGGCAGATAATTGATCAGGAGCTGACTGGGAACGAGATACCAATGCTGTTTGCTTAAAGGGATGTCATCGACTTAAAATCGTGTTGGATTTATAAGTTACTTCACATGCTAAGATTGGCGAGACCTTGGCGTGATCCTACAATGACTAAATGAATGAGGTCAGAAGCTGCTATTTTCCTCTATTTCACTCACTTCTGCTGTTGTGTTTTTTTGTTTGTTTCTTTTGCTGCATCTTGTCCACGCCCTGCATTCCCCCTCGCTGCAAGCTTGCACACGTAGAGCAAATCCTGGCTGTAGTGAAACCAAACCCATGTGTGCAGCCCGGCCAGAGTGGGGCCATAGGATCAGAGAGGTTCTCCCTCACTTCCAGCCTTGCACCTAGGGCAGGAGCTGCCCCACCTGCCATGGGACTCCCACCCTCCCCAGGGGCTCCCACCCTTACCAGGAGGCTCCAGAGGGGCGTTTGCTTTAATCCCAACCCTGCCTCCTATTTTTCCAATTCCATATCTGGTTTGCATTAATCAGCCCCATTGTTTTAATTAGAATATCTCCAAGATGAGCAGCAGACCTTGCAGTTTTTTCTTTGGAGCTGCTCTCCCAGTGTTGGAAGATGTTGCTGTGGAAGGAGGGGATCCGTGCCCATCTTCCTGCTATGGCACAACAAATGTGGGGCTGTGGGGAAGCAGTGGGCAGCACCAGGGAAGCAGGAGGGGCTGTGAGGTGGCAGGTGGAAGGAGAAAGTGCCCCAAGGGTTGGGACTCCCATCCTCTGCACAATGATCCCTCTGTGATTAACTGGGGATGCACAGCAGAACCATTTCCATCCCCTTTGCAATTGCACATTGGAGGGCTCCCATTGTGTCTGCGCAGCCCCAAACTGAACAAGGACAGTTCTGCTGAGTCCTCAGGGTGCTTTCCAGACCCTGTCAGCCCCCTCCTAGCTGGGTCCAACTCATGCCCCCAAGCAGTGCAGGGTGGGACCCTTGTGTTTGAGCAAGGCGGTGGGCAGCCGAGCCTGATTCCTAGGATGCAATTGTGGCCGAGCGCTGATGGGCTCTGCTCCGTGCTCTGCTTTTATGAATCTGATTGTAGCAGAGAAAGATCTCACTTCATTCAGCCCCCGGCTGAATTATGAGCAGCAGTCCTGGGGCTCTGCTCTCATAAATGAAATGCATGCTGCGATGCCTTCTCCATTTGCCAAGAGCTGTTAATCGGTGACCCAGCGCGGCGCTCGTAATGTGGCATTTTCCTGATTTCACCAACCTCTTCTGGTAGTTTATGAGTACCGAGCAGAATCAGAAGAGCACAGAGCCAGGGGCAAGTGCCACTGAGCCAGTCAAGGAGGCAGTGAGCCCTACCTAAGGAGGAAATTGCCTAAAAGTGTAGAAGAGATTAGGCCAAGCCATCCTGGCTGCAACGTTACCTGCTCTAGCAGCATCACATCCGCTGCGTTCAGTGCCCGTTGGTGTTTATTGTGCTTTAAGTATCAGAACAGACACTGATGTAGTGCATAAGTCAAACTTGGCTTACTAAGTCCTCAGTGACATTAAGCAAATCTGCTTTCTATTATTATTTATTTTATCCATTTAAAGGAAACAGCAGGGACAGCTCCGTAATTAAGATCAAGCTGGATTTTGCGCTCAAAGTAAAACTCTTATTGCAAACTCCCCCTGAAACATGAAGAAGAATGCTGCTGCTGAGGTTTTACAAGCACGTCTCCTAGGTCAGTCATTGCAGTGGGAATGTCCCTGGAGGAGGAGATTTTACATAGCAGGATCAAACAAAAGAAAGCTTCTCAAGTCATGAAGAATAAAGATTAAAAGCATCTATTAATGCTGAATAAAAATTTCTGCGTTTCCTTTTATTTTATTTTGGAGGAGTTTTGATCCAGGTCAGGCACTGTTATCTCGATTTGATCCTTAGGAAAGTTGGAAGAGGAGGAGTGAGGGGCGTTGAGCCTACGTATGGGGTGAGCACTTCCAGCCTCAAGTGGGGACATCCCACACACTGGGTGGGCAGGGGCACTGTCCCCACGAGGTCCCTGAGCTGCTCCTGTCAGCGTGGGGCAGTGAAGCAAGGCCCTGTGAAAGCAGTGCTTCTGCTGCTTCTTGGAATTCAGATGAGCTGTACTCAGTAGAGATGATGAGACGTAACACAATGTAGTTTTGTAATTGTAATGAAATACAAAGACCTACCAGGGGTCTGGAAACAGATACCCAGAAAGCAGCTCTGAGGTTTCCAACAAGCACAAAGAGTAGGGTGAACATACGCAGCTCTGTGCCCTCCACACCAGCACTCATTCTCCTGTCCGAGCTGTGGCTGTAAATGCAAGGCAGGTGGGGCTGTGCATGCCCTGGGCAGCATGGGGCAGCACCTGATTTTGTAGGGTGCCTGCAAGGGGGAAGGTACATGGCAAAGTGTACCTCGCATCAGCCCATAACTCAGCTCCAAATGCAGGTCGTGGCACCTGGTAGCTATTGGATAATGCCGATCGTGAGAGGGGAGGGACAGAGAAAGGTGATGCTGAATGATTCTGACCGAGCCTGGGGTTATAGCATTTCTCCATGCTCTGCTCTTTTCAGGAATTAATGCCCCCAAAACTCGGCCGTGCACACCCTTCCAGCTGAAATCCCACTCCTACTTGGGGGAAGCAGCTTCATTCACCAAAGGATAAAGGAAGATGTTTTCCATTAACACATCTAACACCCCCATTAGAACATTCCTGGTTGTGCTGAAGTGCTAATGAGATTTCACTCTTATACTATAGGAGGCGAGACAGTAATTGGGGCACATTTCATTTTCACGGCTGGAGAGGCTGAATTAATTGACTGAGATTAACCCTTCCGCGTGAGACAGCAGCACTCCTGAATGGCAGCAAGGGGGAAATGTGCAAACACCTCAGTGATGGTTGGATGACTGATGGCAGGTGCAAAAGCAGGTGAAAATGAGCAGCTTTGCAGCAGCACTGCATCTATCCCCACTGGGGAGGTGGGTGCAGAGCTGCATGCGGACACGTTAAAGCAATTTTATTTCATGCATTAATTCCCTAAAGCTTTTGCATTCCCTGTGCCATGCAGGCAAGGAGATCTGCACACTTAGCTCCTGCAGGGACAGAGCAGGGCTGCACTGCAAAACTCCCCCACTTGGATACAGCAGATGCAGAGAGATGAGCCTCAGCAAATGAGGAAAGGGAGAAATAAGGTGAGCAAATGTTTTATTTAATGGACACTTTAATTGCTGACATCTGTGATAAAAGCTCTGTGTTTTGGTGGTGTTTTTCTTTTCCTAACTTATCTCAGGATGAAGCAGAGATGTGGGGGCAAATTCTTCCTACAGTCCCTTTGAGTCCCATCCAAGGAGGATAGGGAATAAAATGTGGCACATGTTAAACATGTAAATGAGGTACTGATTTACTGATTTATCTGTTTCTTGCATGAGATCTTCTTTGGCTGCATCAGAATTACTGTATTATTTATAAGCCTTAAACATTTAAAATTAGATGTGTGGTTTTAAAACAAAACATCAGAACCTTCATGCAAACCACATTGTTTCAATAAGAAATTAGTTTTGTTTTTTTTTTTTAATATAAAAAAAAGTAAATTTAGAATGTTTCTGTGTTGGATCAGACCTGCACCTCATGTGGTTCGCATCCACATTGGATCCACTCTGCAGGACTGGGTTCTTCATGCAATGATTTGCAACAGTGAACTCAAAATAAACAGATCTGATTTCATTCAGGAATATTTCCTTGTTATTGAAAAGCATCATTTTCTACACCGTTCCTTGACATTCTGTGGGGAAATACTGCATGGCAGCACCGCAACAGTGCTCCCCATGATGTGCAGCCAAATATTCAGGAGCTGCACGATGCTGACCTGCAGCAGAGCTGCCATGGGAACAATTTTTGCAACGTTTCTGCTCCTATCTATGTGCAGCACCAGCTGTGGAAGCAACACGGTCAGGGCTGCTTTCTTAGCTCCTGCCTCAGGTTGCACAGCCGCTGAGAGCTGATGGTGCTCCTGGGTTGTTGGTGCTGCCATGAATATCTGCTGAATGGAAAAGCCCATTTCTAAAAGGAGATGACCCTCATGCAGCCAGCTGACAAAGGACTGGGAGGAAATTGCTAGCCAGGGGTAGCGTTTCACAAGCAGGGACCTGCACACCTACATCATAGTTGATATGATTCCCAGGAAGTGTAGCAAGTCTGCCCTGGAAGGAGGACCCACTGAGCTGCAAGCTGGAATGTTAACATGCAACAACCTGGCCCCTCTGCAAGCTGTAGGTACAGGGAAGGTGGGAGGATGCCTGCACTCCTGCTCAACCCTCACAGCAGACCCAACATTCACCCCTCCCTTTCTAAAAGCAAGACAAAGTATGACTACCACAGTCACCCTGCTGCTTTGCTCTCTTTTGGAGGATTGGTAGTTGCATACGTTTCCAAAGCCAGGCTGGAGCTGCACCTCAGTGATCACAAGAAGAGGTCTGGGGCTGCCGTGGCCTCAGAGCTTTGTGTGAGGCTGTGAGAGTTGTGCCTCAGAGCATTGCAGGCTCCTGCATTCAGTCATACCACGACTTTCAGCTTCTGGCTATTCTTGCAACTTGTGCATTCTTCAAACAGGGGGAAGAAATGCTGATGTCTCTCATTTACCATCACGGGCCGTTGCCCCAGCATCATCACCCCATAAACATGTCAACAACGAAATGCAAACCAAATTGCAGTGAAGAAGCACAACCGTAGTCAGAGTCCCATTAGCCTGCAATTGAGATTGCAACAAGAAGATGGCTGAGAGAGGATGAAGGGCTCCATGTGCTGGGGTGAGACACAACCAGGAGGAATGCTGGGGCCACGCTGCTGCTCTGTGGGCTCGGGTCTCATCGCAGCAGTTAACATTCCCCAAATTGGTGTTTTTTTCCCGAAGGGAAGGCCAACATCCCAACCATGAGGCCAAGCTGCCTGGTGCAGACACAGGACTGGTCCTGCAGCCCGTGGGCTGTTGGAAAGAGCAGCACGTAGCACGATGCAAACAGCAAGATGAATTACCCACCCATAAAACACAGAGCAAAGAGCGTGGCTGCTCTTCGGGCCGTGCATGACACTGCCCATTGTTGTCGTGGGGTCTCCTGTCATCCTTTCCACGCTTACCCTGATGTATCTCTTTCACTCTGAGCTGTGTGTTGGTGGCAGTGTGAGTCAGCGCTGCCCCCCTGTCCCCTCCATCCCTCTCAGTACCCACTGCACGCGAGGAAAACCAGAAATCTTACTGGAGGACAGGAAGCATTTGCTAACACCCCATTTAATGCACTCTTTTTTCTCTTTTTTTTTTTTTAATTCTAATAGCAACGGAGGAGTCGAGGGGAAAAGCAAGAATTGCAGGAATTGCTCATTCCATTTCCTGTGGTTTCATAATTTTGCTGCTTACCAATTTTGAATTTCACGAAGCTTGTGGTTTCCCAACAGCCTTCATCTGTGGGCAGGATACATTTCAGTAGCGTACTGAACTGACACCAAATTCCCAATGAAAATAATATGACAGCAATTGGCATTCTGAACGATGTGAGAAAGGAACACAAACACCCCAGTGGCCGAGTGGCCCAGGCAAGGAAGCAAAGCACAACATCTCAACGTCAGCAGGTCGCTTCAGAGCTGTCACAGATGGACATCGCCGTGGATCCTCAGCCTCCATGAGTGTGCAAAGTGCAGCCAAGTGTGGGCTGGGGGCTGCATGGCCCCGCGACCGAGCGCTGGCTCTTGCGAGCGGAAAACGCCCAATTGCATGTTGGAAAACCATGGCGTGCTCCTCCTGCTTGCGGGTGCTGGCAACAGGCAGGTTGCAGTGGGTGGCAGGAAGGAAGCGGAGGGGGCTTTGGTGGGGTTTTTGTCTGGAAAAATCAGAGGTTTTGCACATGGCCCCCTCTGGTTGCATTCCTGCGTCCCCAAGCCTGGTGCATCGCCCCGTGCTCATGGGGCCAGGCTGCTCTGCATCACAGGGGCAAAGAGGGAAGGAGAGCGGGAAAGAGAAGGACATCCTGCTGGTTAAAGAGCTGAGCAGGAGCCCTCTCTGATGGTGTTTTGAGTCTATGTGAGCACAGGCAGGGACATCACTGCTGCGCCCGGCTGGTGATGCCCTGTGCTGGGAGGGTGGCAGCGGGTGGGTGCTGCAGGACCTGGGGCCCCCCTGGGAGCTCAGCAGAGCCCCCAGAGTGAGTCCCACTGCCCTGATTGGATCAGGTCTGCAATGAGTGGGCCCCACTCCGATGCCCCCCACCCTTGAGGTGAGCCTTGTGCAGCCACACAGCGTTGGGATGGCACTGAGCTCTGCTTCTGAGTGTCCTCTGGAACACTTTGTGGATCTCCGTTGATTAGATACAGTAATAGCTGCTAACATCCTCCCCTGGAAACTGCTGGGGATTTCTCTTGTGTTTATTGAAAATAAACTCTCAGAGGTGAAGAGGAGCCTGCTGGTGACATGAACTCGCAGTGCAGAAAATACATTTGTGAGCTCAGAATTTATAGCCTGCCTCCATAAAGCTGTCCAGAATCTGCGGATCTTTGCCTTAGATACTCATGTTAAAATAATTTTCATTCTGTTAAATGAAAAGTGCTTTAAGTTTGGCAGGCCTGTGCTGCTCATGCTCTCACCACTTCATAAATAATACTTTATAATAACAGCTCAGAATAAAACAAAAAAATAAAAAAGAAAAAGGAGAGGGGGCTGAGGTCCACCCCAAGCCCTCCGTGTCGGCTGTAAATACCTCTCACTATGATGTCAGTGTTGCTCTGACAGTGTATCTGCCCAAATCACTACCACATGTGCAGCCAGGGGATGTGCTTTACCTGGACTTTCCATCGATTGAGTAATGCAGCTCCGAGTCCTGGCAGTACCCTGGCCTGGCTCATGGGTTCGGGCTCCTCTGTGTTTTCCTGTTCATCAGTTACTAATATTGGCCAACGCCATCTCATTGAGTCGTCCTCTTTCTGCTCTCCCAACACTTTCGTCCTCTAAATAAATATTGCTTCACACTTTCCTGAGTGCCTTAGATATGATTTAATTCAAAACATGCGGCCGCGGGAACGGGAAGAGGATGAACTCTTCGTTTGGACAGAAACCAGAGCCCACGTAAGGACAGGGAGTAAAACAGTCCCATCTCTATGAGCATCAAGAAACAAACTCCTCCTTGCTGCAGGAGATGCATCCAAAATTCTGAGGCTCTGCCACGACTTCCACATGGCCTGAGCCACCTTGCTCCTGACCCAGGGGTTGCAGCTTGGGAAGGCTAGGGAAGCTCACTCCTTCCACCCATGGGCCAGCATCCTTCCATCCTTCTGAAATGCTCCAGGAGGTGCAAAAAGAGAAGCTGCATCCTCCCTGTGTCACCCCCACTGTCCCGCCTTGCCACGTGCCCTGGCTCCCGCTGGCAGCAGCTTGCTGCTCCTACAGCAGCACTGGGGTTTTAGGTCCAATAACTCTCCTAATGACCCTTGAACATTGTTTACCAGCCCTCGAAAGGGCTGAATTAATGAAATCTGCCCGGATTTAACATGGGTGTGACTGAGAGCAGGGAGGAACCCACCGGTCACCCTGCAGAGGAGCCTGTGGGCTGAACGTGATCCCCTCACTCTTTGGATGCCTTCAAGAGGGTTTTTTTCTCCCTGCATGGCTTCGTACCCATGATTTTAATTAGTCTGCTCTGTGAAGTGGTTTGGGGATGCAGCTTGTAAGAAAGGCACAGTAAAAAAGAGCACAGTCTGGTACTAAATAGTAGGAGGACGTGTCCACATGTGGCAGCTGTTAGTCACATTGCTGAGCCATTGTCTGGGAGGGCTTGGTCGCTCACTGCCTGGCTCTGAGAACAGGAGAGGACAGGGGAAGGCTTGGAAACAGAGCAGGAGCTGTGAAAATGGTGCATTTTGGCCAAAGTCTTCATTAACACACGTATAAAAACCCTCCACTAATGTACGTACTTGCCTGGAAGCTCTCAGCCGTCCCTTCCCACCCCAGCAGAGATGATGCTCCAGGTCTAAGAACTCCAGCTGGGTTTGTGCAGCAATGCTGCGGGTGTTTCCCAGGGCAGAGGTGCTGGGGGGATGCTCGGGGCAGTCCAGCCCCAACCACGGCTGCGTTATCCCTTCCAGCCACGGTCTTTGTGTTAGCAGGAGGGAGATCTCTGAGGATTTGGCTCAGAGCAGACAATGATACCATGAGCACAGAGTTCTTCTCCGTGCCAACTGGTCTAACCTAATAAAAGGGGGAAATTTCCACTGACCCCAGGGGAGCTGGATGGTTGAGACAGAAAAAAGAGGTGGAAAATTATTTATGACAGTGTAATTGCATTTGAGACAACTTGTGTCCAGCCAAGATTCCACAAGAAATTTAGGAAAGAACAACTTTAGGTCAAGCTGATTTGTTGTCCTGTGTGTGGAGGGGCAGATTTCCCCTGTGAAAATTGGACTTTGTAACCATGTAAGAACTCATAATCAAAATTAATGTGGAAAATAAATTGCTGGCTGGCATCCCTGACAGCAATGGGCAGTCACTTAACTCTGTTGTCCTGAGACCGCTGCATGTCCCAGCCTACCCGGCCCCGCGGAGATGACATTTTCCTTTGGTTCCTTTAAAATCTTGTTTTATTC
Organism: Odontophorus gujanensis; assembly: GCA_013399175.1. Classification (NCBI taxonomy): domain Eukaryota; kingdom Metazoa; phylum Chordata; class Aves; order Galliformes; family Odontophoridae; genus Odontophorus; species Odontophorus gujanensis. The sequence continues at coordinate 166,375 of VXAB01013319.1, forward strand.
TCCCTGGGGCAGGAGGGAGGAACAAAAGGGCTCCAGCGCTCAGGGCAGGGTGGCAGGAGCTGTGTAATCCTGGCTGGGACAGGAGGGGACGGCTCGCAGCCCTGTCTGAGGGCAAAGCATCACTGCTCCAGGCTGCCTGTATGGCACAGTGATGCACGGTGCAGCAGGAGTGCACCGGGGCCTCCAGACACATCTGATCCCAACCACTTCTTCCTGATTGTGCTGCAATGCTGCTTGGTTTCTTCACGATGGTGTCCCCCAGGCAGTGCTCAGAACTCTGGTTTTGACACACGGGTGGAGGTGTGCTTCTCCTCAGCTCCAGCTGCATTCTCAGTCCTTAAGAATGGCATATTTTCAAGCGTTTTTCTTCCTTTTCCAAGGAATCTAGATGCCTCTGCTTCTCACAAATGAAGGTGAGAGCCTCCTTCTCTCTCACGCTTTTGCTTGAGTCCAAAAGTTAGAGTTTTAAGGGAAAAAAAAGGCAAAAATTTCATAAAATTGTGAAGGTTGGAAAAGACCTCTAAGGTTAAGCCCAACTGTCAACCCATCCTCACCCATCACACCACCTATTTGCATCTTGGTAAGGGCAAGCGCTGTTTGCTCTCCCTCCCAACCCAAAAATGACAATACAGAGAGGCCCAGGTCACACTCAGGGATGCAGTGCATGGGCACAGGAGATGCTGAACCCACAGGAAGAGGTTACAAGGACGCGACCCAGGGATTTTCACCTGGCTCCATTAAAGAATGCGCTGCTAATTCCGGTGGTTAATTTTATCATGTGTCATTTCCCTCTGTTGTTTGGTTCAAAAGATGAAGACTAAACGTAGATCTTAAAATTGTCCAGATTTCAGATATCGCCCTTGGGAAAGCTTCGATCTCATCTTTTGTTTTCGTTTTGGGTTTGTTTTTTTGCTTTATTATTATTTTTTTTTTTTTTTGCAGGTCCACAAATGTGTTTGTTTTAATAACGCAGCTGCAGGACAGATTAAAAAAAGCAAGTATCGTTGGCATTTAATATCTCTAATCCAGCAGTAAGACAAGCCTGCCGACTGTTTGCTTAATGTTTAACATCCCTTTCTGATTAAGCAAAAGGTTTGAAGTGATTATAGTTTATTTACAACAAAAGTGGACTTAAATGAGAGTTAATTCCTCCCCCTCCTCCCTCATCGGGACCTTTGCCAGTTGCCATGTGTCTGCTCAGCTCCCTTTACCAGAGCATCCACAGAAGCCAGGGCAGGTGTCCCCACTGGGAAGGGCTTCTCCCCAAGTGCCCACCCGGGGGTCCCAGCTCCCCCCATGCACCCCATGTGCCTGCATGGAGGAAGGTTGCTGAGGACAAAGGGAAATGCTGCAGCTGAGCCCCTTTCCCAGAGTGGGAATGATTCGATGTCTAAATGGAATTTTTCTTTTCCAATAGGAATCACCATGCGCCAGAATAAAAATAATTCAACGATAAAAATCCAGAGGAGCGTCGTCTGGGGGTTGATTTCCCACTCCACACCTGGGACTGCCTGACATCTCCCAGCTCTGGAGAAACAGCAGCTCCCTCCCCAGGGTGAAAGAAGAGAATTATCCCAAAGTGTAATGTCACCCTCTGGGCACAGAATTCTGGGTCCCTGCGCTGTTGGGTGCTCTGCAGCTTCCTGCCAGCTCAGTGTGAGGAGGTGATGCTGCGAGGAAGAGGAGGCAGAGAGACAGTGAAAGGGACCTCGGTGCTCTCCCCCTTGAGGGCCAGGTCGGGTTTTCTGTTGGGAATCTGTTGCTCTGGGGACAAGCTGCAGAACAGAGGGGTCAGGGCACGGGACAGCAGCACTGCCCGCAGGCTGCAGCTCTGCACAAGAGCAGCTGGAGAGCTCTACCGTCCCACTCCGATAACTCATCATCCCGAGCACCGAGAGCCTTCTTTGCCACTTGCAAAGCGTCGTCTCGCCGTTAATTGGAAGTAATTTTCCTATAAAAATGTAAAATTGCTTCTGCAAACAAAACATTGGGCACACGCTGCACGCTGACGTGGTGAAATGCTGCGAGCGCGGCGGAGGGGTCGGGCACTGCGGGCAGAGCTCTGCTCGGGACTGAGCTGCATTTCCCAGCAGTGAGGGCAGCTCAGTGCACACAATGCAGCTGGCGGGAGCCCGAGGGGAGGCTCGCCGGCATTGCCCCTATTACTACCTACGGGATCAATGGAGGGCCCAGCTCTCACCGGCAGGGAGTGCATGGAAGAAAGGCACAAAAGCCGTGGAGAGTGAATAAACTCAATTAGATCGCTGTAATTGCAACAAGAATTAGTGTGGGGGTCGGGCACATGTGCCGTCTCGGAGTAGTAATTAAAAGTGCAGTGTTTGCCGTGCTGGGGAGGTGGCCTGCTGGGTCCCAGCAGTGCCCTTTGAAAAGCTCCACGATGGAGCTTCGGGGCTGGATAAATACAAATGTCAGTGCCTCGCAGTCCATGGGGGGACTCTCAATCCACAGCCCAGTGGGAGAATCCCCTGCTTTACATTCCCAACAGTTGGGCTAATTTCAGAGTCAGGCTTTGATGTGCTTTGGGGAGCCCTGTGTGCTACACACTTTCTCAGCGAGGCGCCCCCTCCCTTTCTCAAATGCTTTATTAATTTTCTCCTGTGGTTTTTTTTATCCTCCCTTTCTCTTGGGCCTGCCTGCAACTTCTCTTTTGTGCTCAAACAGCGGGGCTCGTAGCAGAGAATTTATATCATTCTGAAAAATATATAAAGAAGGGATAAAAGAGAAGATGTAGGAACCTGCAGAGATTTCTGCAATTATCTGCCCTGGGAGCCGAGGTCTTCTTCCTCCTGCAGCTCCCCATGCAGCCTTCCCTTTTTCTCCCTCATCTCCTCCATCAGCAGGGAATTGGGGTTGGCTGGTACCCAGGAGACAGCAAAGGTGACACCAGGCTGTTAGAGCCCCAGGTCAGCCATGCAGAGGGCAGGAAGGTGCAGCCAGGCTGCCCACAAAACGGACTGCACCAGAAAGCATCCCACATCCAAGCGAGGACAGGAGAGGGGCAGGAGGAGGTGTGACCCTTGGGGCTGCTCACCCAGCAAGTGCACGCATGGTGGAGGCTACCAAGGGGAGCAGCATCTGCAGGGTGGGTGCAGCATCCTTGTTCTGCTGGCAGTGCAGGCAGTGGGCATGCAGGGAGCAGCATTGCTGGTGCACAACTCCTCACGCACCAATGCAGCGCACACCCAACACTGCACCCTGCCCCGCTGTGGTCCTCACCCCATTGCTGGTGCTCCCCAGGAGCAGCTCATGTGCACAAGGTCCTGCAGCTGCGAGGAGCATTGCTGCGGCCTCACGGCATTCGACTGATGTGGGGCTGAAGCCCCCCAGGATGTCCCAGCCCTCTCCCTTCTCTCCCCCACATCCCACCCTGCTGCTGGGCGATGGCGACATCCGCATGCCGCAGCGAGCAGCCCAGTGCTGCTTGGCTCTTGCTAAGCTGGCATCCAGCTCCTTTCCTGTTTCTTATTATCAACTGAATTTGGCATGGAGGGGATTCTCTCCCCACATCCCGTTGGCACACAAAAGGCTCAAAAACCAGCAAAACCATTGTTTGTACTTGAAGGGCGGGGACCAGGGTGAAAAGAACAGCATGTTTTAGAGCCCAGAGCTAGGAACCATTAGAGCATCTGGAACAGTTAGTGGGACAGGGGCGTTACAATTAAATAAAAATGGGTGATTACAGAGCCGTTCCCTCGTTCTGACACACACAAGGGAAGCAGTGGCACATGCCTGAGCACGCAGTTAAGGGGATTCCTCTCCTACAGACCCGGAATAAATGGGGTTTTCATCGGGGAAGTTTGAGGTTGATGCGAGCGCCTTGCGAGGGATGGAGGACTGCTGCTGCCTATTGCCAGGACATCGTGCAGAGGCGTTTCTCACCGCAGGAGATGAGCGGGTGCAGGGAAAGGAGCCACGTTCCTCACAGCCAGGGCCCTGAGCAGAACATGGGAGCAGTGCCTCGTGGCTGCCAGGCTCCCTGACCCCTCTGAGAGTGTGGGGTGCTCAGCCTGGTTGTCATCTTGCAGTTGGGATGGAGCTTCCCCTCCAGAACTTTAGCTTTCTCTTTTAACAAGTCCCTTAGGAGCGCTTGTGCCCCATCCCTCCAGTTCCTGCTATTCAGAGGAAGCTGGCAGGACTGGACAGCTCAGCTTTCACAAAGATATACATGTCCTGCAGAAAGAAATCCTACTGTTCAAAGGCCTCAGCCCCATCCCTTAAAATATGCTGTTTTCATTAAAGCGGTGAAATCGGATTTCAAAAAAAACAACAAAAAAACAAAAAAAAAACCAACAGGATTTGGATAGTGGCCCTTGATTTGGGCCTGATGAACAAGATCCAGAAGCAAAACAAAGGCTGTTTCCACAATGGTTGGAGGGAAAGGGAATCGGTCCAATTGCAAAACTTGGATCCTGGCACCGAGGGAGTCTTTGTGTGCAGGACCTGTGGCAATGGATGGCAATGACTTCGGGAAATACAATACTCACCCAGTTCATAAACAGAAAACAAGGAAAATAAACTTGGGCAGATGGGAGGAAGCAGAGAGCCAAAGCCGTGGATTTCTGCTAGGTTGGACATGGGCCACTCCATCCTGGGCAGTGCAGTGCCGGGCACTGAACGGGGCTGTGACCACAGTGAGCTGCTGCTGGGGGGCACAGCCATCCCCCATTGCAGGATGGACTGGGGACAGTGCTCACAGCCAGGGGACAGATGTGGCTCAGCCCCTGCAGTGCCAGTGCTGATGTTGGTGCCCACCAGTCGCTTCAGAGCACGGTGCATCAGGTCACTGGTGCTGCTTCACGTCGTATCTTGGCCACCTCGTCAACAGGGGTGAGATGACAACTGGGATAGAAAAGAAATGCCTCCAGCAGCCGCCTCCTTACTCCCTTTGGTGCGGCGTGCAGCTGGATTCCTCTTGCAAACTTCCATGATTGAGAGTTGCTGGGAAGTTTCCCAGGGCAGCTCCTTGCTGTTGCACTGCTCCCACATCTCCTGCCTGCACGTGGGGAGAGGAGAGGCAAGGTGGATCCGTAGGGTACCTGCGGGTGCTCCTCTTTATGTTAAATTCCTCACTTTATTCATTACATGGGTGAAGATCAGCCATCACTGCACACACAGAACACAGAGGCAAAGGCTGAGGATGGGACGTGAGCTGTGATGTGACTGGGGCAGCAAAGAAAAGTTCAGTGGACAGAACGACTTTGGAAAAAAGGTTTTGAGAAACAGAAAGGATGACTCCATAAAGCCTCAAAGCCAGATGATGCCGCCTCACTCAGAAACACAAGAACTGACTGTTCCCTTTTGGCCACAGACGAGAGGAATCAGTATTCAGACCATTCACGGGCCAGAGCGGGTCAGCAGAGATATGAAATCTGTGGGATCTCTGAATTCCGTGGTTGCCACAGCCCTACATTTGCAATTGCAGACTGATGAAAGTCCGCATCCCTCCAGCTGCTGGGCACTGCCTGCAAACACGTGGCAGGGGCAGAGCTGCCTGCCCTCCCGAGCCACACCGGGCACTGGGACACCAGGAACCGACCCAGATCCGGTGCTGGAAGCCACAGTCATCACAGAGCCTGAACACTCGCCTCCCCCAGTGAGCCACCACAGAAGCAGTCTGCGTGTAGGGAAAGCCTATGGTATTTTTATGTCCTGACAAATTTTCATTCTTCTGGCACAGAAAGAGAAACAGCGTCCTCCCCTCAAATTAGGCAACTATCATTGTTTATTTCAAGTTTTGAACTACTGGCTCGTAAAAACAAAGCAATTGAGAGCGGGAGCGTGGCGAGGCAGCACGGCTGCTGCTGGTAGCACAGGGGAGCTGGGGCTGGTGCCCTCCGGTGCCCATTGCAGGATCCCTCTGCCCCTGAATGACTCAAATCAAGGTCTGCATTGCCACTTCCCACCTGGCAATAAGGACCGCTTGCTGACCAAGGATGCAATATGGAGATCCTTCTCCGTTGCCCTAAGCAAAGCTCACCCCATCTCATCTTCCTGCTTGCCCTCGACCAACTGGATGGGACCCCCAAAGTTCTGCCCCCCCAGCAGCCACACAGAAGACACCCAATTTCTGTTCACAATCGTCATGAGCGTGCAGCCCCACCATCTTCAGCACTTGGTTGGCCCTAGAGCTTGAGGAATCGGTGCCACAATGAAGCCTTTGCCTGTTTGAACCAGACAAATTAGACTAAAGAAATCCAAGCCAGCCACCTACTGCTCCTCCTTGGAAATTCATAGAAGCATCTTTGGTCTGACCTTCATCTCTGACCAAAAAAAAAAAAGGCATACGAAATACTAGTAATAAAACACAGTGGATACTTTGTTGGAGGAAAAATCATCAATCAGTATGAGAAGCACACTTGAAGTGGTATTGTAGAAGAATATGTCAGATACACTGGCCAACCATTAAATTTCACAGGTTCAGTTTAAGAACTTCAGGAGATTGCTGGCATTGCCTGAAAGGGAGAGGAAAATTACAAACACATGCTAGGGGCTCCGAGCGAGATGCAGAAATCTGGAGGATAATCCTTATTGCTATTTGAGATAGAGCCGAAGAGCCACAATAAAGAATTCCATTCACCTGCCTGCAGGACGGCTAACTATAATCTTGAATGCCAGCAAGATTAAAAACGTTTCTTTTTGGGTGAGCAGACCCGATGGCTGATGAGGACTGTGGGTTGCTCCGACCTCAGCTGGCCTTCTGCAGCCCGCCAGCCACTCTCTTGTAGCACCACTAGTCTGCAATGTTGCATTATCGATCCATTGAGGGATGGCTGCAGGGAGAGGTGTGCTGTGGGTGGATATTTCCCACCCATGCCTTTGTGTTGCTGGGGCTGGGGAGGGGGCTGCTGCTGGAGGGGAACAGAGGAGATGCTCCGTGCTGTGGGATGCAGGGAGGGAGCCATGGCATCTTTGGAAAACTCTATAACAATGAGTGGGGGGATGTGAGCCCCGTGGGGATGACACTTCTACTGCCCACCCCAATGACTTCGTAGGGTTACGGGGCCAGGAGCTGGCTCCAAAATCCTCTGAGTGCCCGGGTTGTGACGCACGGTCGCGATGCGCTCGGAGCCCGGCGGGGCTGTGTAGACACAGTGGAAAAGCCAAGGAGCTCCGTCTGCACGGGCTGCAGAGCCTCGGGATCCAAAAAGATTGTTACTATACTTCAGATTATATAAATAACTCCCTGAATAAAACCACATGTGACCACATTCTCCATCCCTCAGTGCTCTGCCGACAGCGCACAGACTTTTGCAACACTTGTTTACTAGGGAGACTGTATATAAAGTGAAAACAATTTGCTAGGTCTTATGTTTCCACTTTAATTCTCAGTGTATAAAAAAAAACCTGTGAATTTGCTAATGGGCTTTGAAAATGTATTTTTAAAGCTAGGGCAGCGTGAGTCGGTGAGCTGTTAGGAAGGATTACAGAAGGAACAAGGTTTCTAGAAAAATTATTCCCTTGAGACAATCCGTAGCAGCTGAAGGGCCAGGGCCTGTTTCTTTCCAAGAAAATAAACACACTTCTGCATCCAAAATGAAGCCCTGTTTCAGGTATGAAGCAAGCTCGTTTGTTGTCTCGTGTTTATGTGCTCCCCGTGGGCGCTGGTGTTTAGTTTAACTTGTTTGGAGGCCAAACACACGCTCACAGACTCTCTCTACAAAGGAAGAATCCTGTTGCATCTTTAAAGCACACTTTTGGATGCAGATAAATGGCTGTGAGCTTTGGGAACGTTAGAGCCAGATGGTCAATTGAGATCGCTTTGTGCATTTCTGTATTTCACTCCAGAGCTGACCTTGCATAAAAAATATTTTGGTAGTGTTTGCCATGAGTTGCAGACCTGGGGGAACCTCCTGGAGCAGGAGGATTGGCAAATGTTCCTCACTGAGGGGTCACCAATGTCCTGTTCCCCTTTTCCTGCCTATTAAAGTCAGTGCATGTTGGGTTTTTTTCTACTTGGAGGCAACTCAGAGCTTTTGGGTTTGGGATATTTTTAGTTAAGCTATGTCCATACACACAGGGGAAAGGTGAATCCAGCTTGAGCGCTGTGCACTTCCACGTGGTTTATCCCTATTTTATGTCAACAAACACGAGCTGAAATGCTCTGCAAACACTTGGGAGCTCTTCACATAGCAGACAGGAACTCGGGGTGGGGAGGCAACGGGTGCTGAACAGAATCATCCTTTTAAAAGTTGATTTTACAAGGGCTGCTTGGGAAATAACACTTTTGAGCTCTGCCCCGTGCAGCTCTGTGGGATCACTGCGAAGGGATTCCCCCCAGCTGCTTCCCTTCCCCAACGCTTCCTCTGGTTGGTGAAAGGCTGAGTCCTTCCCCCAGTGGGGGCTGTGATTGGGACTCATCATACCAAAGGTTAATGGGTTTTTAAGGACTGCCAAATCTGAATGGACCCAACAAAGAACCAGCAACTGGCACCGACTTCTAATAACCAGCAGCCAATGGTGGGAGGACATATGGAGGCAGTGTGGCTCAGCTGGAAATAAACCCCGGAGGTGTCGGGGCAGAGGGATAAGGAATTGTGCTGGCAGTGGGAAGGTGGAAAAGATGAAATTCTGGATGCTGGGGAAACAAACAATGCTGCCAGCCTGGACGTGCGTGTGAGCCTGGTGTCTCTGTTCCAGCCTTAGGACCCTAAAACACTGCATGCTCGTTGACTCACAGCTGCTGGCATGTTTTGAAAAGGCTGTCCTGTGTTGCTGCAAAACAGCTGCTGGCTGCATGGTTCCCAGGAGGGGCACAGCTCCAGCAGGGAGCCGGGCTCTGAACCCTGCTACAGGAGCCAGGGTGAGAAGCAGAGGACACCAGAAACCCAGAATTTGGATCTCAGGGGACTACAGCATCCTCTGGGATCCTGCAAGAGGGGACTGACCTTGGGGGATGTCCTGGGCAGAGAAAATCTCCCAAGGCTTATAAAGCACATCCTGCAAGGCTGCGTGGTGTCCTGGCCAGCCCCGTACTGCTCCCACAGCAGTGCCTTCTGTCCCACCTGCAAGAAATGGCTGCACCTCCTCCCCATCCTCAGCACCACCACTTCATCCCCAGCAGCTCCTATGGCACAGGGGACACGTGGCAGCCCCAGCTCTGAGCAAATTTCAAACACCTGAGCAGCAGTGGGTACATATAAACCACGTTAAATTGTCTTGCAGATGCTTCCATTGAGCATGTGCAGTGGTGTTCGTATGGAGGAGCAACAGCAAAGTTTTAACATCTGGTTCTGTGAATTCCTATATTGTAATAAAATAAGTCTTCCCACAGATTTCACGTCATCTTTGTCTGGGCATCACTGAACTGCGAAGGGAGAAACTTTTTTTGTGGTTTTCAGAGGAACAAAGGGACAATATGCATCTGGTGAGGTGTCCTGGCAGCCTCCTGCACCGAGCATGCATCTTGTGCTGGCAGCATGGCTCCGTGTCATGGGATGGTAACTGCTGACCCACAGCACCGCAACAGCGAAGCCTGGAGGGGGCCTGGGGTTTGTGAGGACTGGGGAGGGAGCCTCCCATCAGCAGTGCTTTCACATGTGGGTGGACAGCTGCTGATTCTCCCCTAAGCTGCCAGGCCATGGCTGCCCACAGGCTTTGTCCAGATGCTTGTTTTTGTTTGAAGAGCTTTCCTGCAAGACAGGAGTCTCCTGGAAAAGGTGGCTCAGCAGAGGGAGTGGGCTCAGAAACCTGCTGAGAAAGGGCAGCACAGAGCTCATGCAAACTGTATTGTATTAGGCTCCATCAAGCCCAGGGCTACCTTTCTTCTGCAGGAGCAGACCCTGGGCTCAGCTCAGGCACGCTCTGGGCTGCTCCCTGCACTGATCCGACGTCATTTGCCTTCAGTTATTGCCTTGAGACTTTGCTTGCTGCCTGAGTGAGCTGGCTAGCAGACCTGCAGCCTGCCTTCCCTTGCAGACAGGGGACTTTCCAGCACCAGCAAATTGCAGAGTCCCCTCCTGCTCCTCAGCCAGACGGTTTGAGGCAGTACAGCCTGTAACACATCACGCTGCTTTGTTTATTCAGAGGCAGGCGTGTTTAAGAGGCCCTGGGCTTATCTTAAGTCTCCCACTTACGCGCAGAAGGAAGGCCTCAGCCTGCTGAAGGCCAGCAAGAACATTTGGCTGCAGCCACCCCTTGCAGGTGATTAATGCCAATGTGGGAACACAATTATAAATGCAATGAACTTGGCATTTTGAGGAGGGGAATGTGGCCCCATTCCCCAGCCTCACCCTTCCCAAACCCTCCTTAGCCTGGTAAATGCCACTGATGGGAGCAGAAAGATCGTAACCATCCATCTCCAGAAGCCATTTTTCAGTGGGACTAGATTCCATTTAGTCCCCGGACTTACCAGTCTGTTTGGCAAAAGGGATTTCATTCCTTCGCTCCTTTTTGTCAGGATGGATTTACTGATCCTAAACACGTTCCTCACACTTTATTTCGGGCTTAAAGCACATCATTTACATTACCAAGCTGTCACCAGCCTGTCTGAGCTGCAGAGGCAGACAGGCAATGCATTTCCCTTGCCCCACTGCTCTCCCTGCCAGACGTGAGGATAAGGCAGCAAGGAGATCTCTCAGTAGATATAATTTGCACTCTGGGGAGCTGTTGCCTATTCCTTTCCGTGCAGGGGCAGCAGGCTCAGTCCGGATGGGTGTCCTCCTCCAGCTGCATTCCCATGGACATGTCACCTGTAACATGCATAAAATTTCATGCTCTCACTGAGGGATGCCAGGCCACGGCCGTTGAGCATAGCAGAAGCTTGCTGCTGTCTGCATCTCGACAGGAGATCCCTGTAGGGCAGTGCATGCTCACCAGGTAACTCACATCTGTGTGCAATGGAACTGTTCTCTCCTGGTTTACTGGAGTGACAGAAAGCACAGATGATGAGAGAGGGTGCTTACCAAAATAAGGTAGATATCTAACACATAATGAAAAAGAGCAGAGGGTGGAAGTGGAAGAATAAAAAGTGGATACATTCCATGCCCCCCCCCCCGAAACCTTTGCCCCCAGGACCTGCTCTCCTGTCTCTCCAACAGCGACTGAAGAAGGCAGATGGTGAAGCTCTCTGAGGCCACACATTTCTACACAGGTGCTTGACACCTGTTCTGCTTTATGAGAAAAGCAATCCATTTTCTAGTCTGATCTCAATTTGATTTCTAATTTTAGCCACGCAGCTTGGCAGTGGGACTCCTTGCTCCAGAGCTGTTAGCAGTTGGTTTGTGGCACCGCAGCAAAGCAGCTGGCCTGCACCTCCTGATGATACAGATCTCCAAATGAGACAGATGCACGGCAGCACCCTGATGCTGGCACAGCTGCCTCCCCTGGGCTGGCAGGGAGTACATATTTTGTTGTTCCCTTCCTTCTTTGAGAGTCAGTCCCTGCTCAGGACTTCCTTGCTCTTGCCCATTGTCCCTGTAGCAGCCACTTCTCTTGCTCCGTGCCAAGTTTCTCCCTTTGCAGCCACAAGCCATGCTCATTCTGCACTTTACATCCCTGGTCCATGTTCACCCACCCTCTGCACGGCACGATGGACAGAGACAGAGCTCCCAACCATCCCTAAGGAACCTGCAGCTTCTCCCCAGCCTTCCCAAACAGAACTGCTGACCTCTGGGAGCTCTGGAAGCACAAGGAACCAGCAGCTCTAGCATGATCGATCCCTGCTGATAGCACGGAAGGGAGAGCAGGCAGGATTTACATTCTGTCCCTTACAAATGGTTTGGCTGACATATTAAAAGCCGGATGGAACATAAAAATGGAATTTATTCAAATTAAATGGTTGCAAATGTCAAACTACATTGAGCCAGCAAGTCTTCCTACACGCAACAAACCAGGTCTATGCTTCTAGAAAGCATGCAGTTTTACCAGCCACTTCCTCCAAATGATGTCCTCGTCCTGGATTTCTGATTCAAAACCAAAGAACAAATAGCACCATCCCGTCACAGTGCCAGGATCTATCTGGAAAGCCACCATATACTTCTTCGATTAATCGAATGAATGCTGTTTCTTTCCAGGTGAATGGCAAAACGACCTGCAGATGTGACTTTACCAGCAGTTGTTAACACTGAACATTTGCCCTGCAGCTCCAAATCACTAACTCATGAAGTGAAAGGAAAACCACGCAGGTTTGGAAGGGCTATGACATTGGCATCCCTCAGTGGGAGCAAATTAAAACATAGGGGATCTCCCTTCCTTTTTGTGTGTGCTCTTCAGGTCAGAGAAACCTCTGGGTGTGCAGAAGAGGCACTGCCCTCCTGGGGCCAGGCCCGAGGGTGCTCTGCATATTCTCCTTCCACTTAAAGAAATCAAACTCCTTCAGAGTGCACCAGAACTGCAAACCATCGATTCGTCTTTGAGATGTGTTCGTAGCACACATGTGAGCTGGAAATTGCTAATAAAGGATGAACCCACAAAGACCAAACAAGCACAACCTGAGGACGTGGTTATTCATCCACGTGGTATTGACAGGACAGAGCACAACCCCTGGCACTCTCTCATCCACTCCTTCACACTGCATCACACAGCCCTGGAGCCACTCAGCAGCAGTCAGCTTGTATTTCTGGGGATTTCCAGTGTGGAAAGCAGAGCTTAGCACCCCAGCCCTGTTCAGCCCCCAGAGCCTTGCTGGGGTGATGGCTCCTCTCCAAGATGGACTTATTTTAAGCACATGACTGCTCTGGCTCGAGAGAACCAGCTTTGCTTTCTGCCTGCTGCTCAGTATGTGTTACTGTTAGGTTTTTAGGGCTGGGGCTCAGCACTCTGCACCTTGCAGTGCTGCTGGGGCTCGGGGAGACCTGTGGACAGCCAGCAGCTCTCAGCACACCTTGCCTTGATGCTGAGCCTGCTTCCATCACTGCCTCGTAAATGCAAAGCTCTGTCTCTCATTGCTGCTCCCCCGAATCAGCCAGTTCCCCCACCCTACATGAGATATGTTTCAAATGATAGCATTTGTCTTTAATAAATGGTCACTCCATAAACTGCCTCCTATGGGAAACCTGGGCTTAGTAAGTAAAACCTGATGTTTCCATTTCATTATAATGCATTCACTAGTAGGGATGAATACCAACTCATCCTCTGTTTAACATCAGCCTAAGGTGTGCACTGGTTTAGTATTACTATTTATGAAATTCATATAGCCAGGCTTAATCCATTTCAGATCCCACAGCTGCATCGGTATCGGCATCAACTTGACCTGAAATTGGGATGTTCACCTTTGCTGGAGTCCACGACATCAGTAATACCCTGAGATAAGGAGCAAAGCTCCCTGCAACCCCACGAAAAGTCCAGCTGGAGGATTAAAGACCTTTATCAGGTAGTCAGCATATCCACATCCTTCTTTGGCTGAAACAAATGTAAAGTGTGCACAGAGCTATCCCTTGGGTCCACGCTTCATGTTTCACAGCCATCCGTCATGTCCCTGAGCTGCATCCCTTGGATATTCCTAACAAAAGCAATGAGATAATCTCTGTCCCATGAGAACTGCCTTGCTGGTATCTCCTGCAGCTTAAAAGGGGAAGCAGGACTCGACTTAATCCCCCACCCATCTGTGCAGAGATGGCTTTTCTGACTCAGTCTCACCAGGGACCAAAGATCCCTCAAATAACCTCAAAGGTTGAGAAATGAGGTTCAGGAGCTGCTGCAGATCCGTGTCACTGCTGGAGAAAGAAGAGAAGGTATTACCTGAAATTGTACAGGGCAGCAAACAAATGGATGAGAAGCGAAATATATTTTAGCTGGATTTATTTCCTTTTTTTTTTTCTTTTTTTTTTTTCCAGGGCTGTATAGACAAGTGTCACCACAGCAGAGCAAATGAATGAAACCACAGAGCCATTAGCTGAATTTTCCAGCCCGAAAGAAGTCCAGCTTGGGCTCAGGCCAGCTGTAACCAGACCTCCAACTCAGCAGCAGACTGATGGCTGTGGGGTCGACCCCACTGTGCTGAGCCCCCAGCTCTGGGTTCCCAGCCCCACGGCAGCAATGGGTACAGCTGCTCTTAGCAGGTGAAGGTACTGCACCATGTTTCCTTGGCAGGGAAAGCTGTTTGAAGTGACCACTCCGACGTGTTTACTCACAGGACTGGCTTGTTCCACAAAGCCGTGATTGGAACCTATAGTTTACAAGTTCATAGCAAGTGCCCTTTGGGGATGGAAAAAAAAACCATAACAACAACAACAAAAAAACTGACCCATTTGAGTTCCATCTGTTCGGGTTTATAACTGTTCTCCTTATAATTGTCAACAGACAATGTGAATTGCAATTAGCTAATTGCTTGCTAACTTTCCGTTCTAATAATAGTCATGTTCCAGAGTTATACAAGCTTGGAGGCTGCTGCTGCTGTTCCCTTGCAACTGGCAATAATAAATAATACCGTATTCCCTCAGCATTGCCCTCTCTTCCAAGTTTCATCCCCATGCAAATTGCTCCAGCATGTACTAATCCCTGACGGGATGGCAGAGGCATCAACAGCATTTATTTGTCGTTTGCTGTGCTGGGAGCATTCTGCACTTGCACGATGATGTGGCACCGGGACGTGGCTGCTCCTCTGCTCCACTTGTCCCTTCCACACAGTGACTGCAGCAGGTTGGGGAGCTGCCACCCCGCATCCCTGGAAACCCGCTCTGCTTGTCAGTACGTGTTTGGTTTCCATTTCTGGTTGGTTCTTTTTGTTTTGTTTTCCTTTTACAGGATCAGATGTGGCCCTGGCCCCTGTACTGACATGTTTTATTACCAGTAGCTTCAGTAATGTCAGCACAGACCTAAGCTGGGGCTTTGGAAAACACACGCTCCCCCAACAACAGACCAAGCTGTGCAATGTCACTGCCACATGCTGCAGTGATAAGGAGGGGCCGGGACCCCCTCGGAGGCTTCAGGCAGTGACAATTGTCAGGTTGGGTGCAGAGCCCAAACCTCCCTGGGGCCTGGGG
>VXAB01013319.1:181325-191705 GCA_013399175.1 Odontophorus gujanensis
TGCGGACGCGGGCCCCGCGCGGGGGGGGGGGGGGGGGGGGGGGAGGGGGTAGAGATGTAGGGAACTCCCTTCCGAGTGGTGGAACTATTTTGCACCCCTCTCCAGGCTTTCTAGCATGTTCCTGTTGTGCAGATGCAGCTAATTGGGAAGCAAAGCAACGGGCTGATCCAGTGAAATCAAGGCAAGCCAATGAAATGAGCAATAACATTCTCTGGCGCTCGAGAAACTACTGAACTCAACCCTGCCAGCGAGCTGACATCTCCAGAGCTTACAGCCTAATCTTATTAAACTCGACCAAAAAGCCTTTTAGAGTTGGGGGAGCAGTGTCCAGCAAAAGCTGGTCTGGATTATTCCTCAGGCGCCTCAGGGCTCTGCGCTCTCTGTTGGACCCCCACACCTGTGGTGGGGGACACAGGACCCACGGTGCTCACATGGGAAACAGGCAGCTGAACCCGAGGGGCTCTGCTGGATGCACATAGCAGCAGGTTGGGGATCCTCAGCAGAACTGCTCTATCTCCATCTTCAATGGTTTCCCAGCCTCCGGCCCCAGGCAGAGCAGCCACAGGTTCCTCAGTTTCAGAGCTGCTCCAGATTCCTCTTCCTTTGTGAACAGTTTTTCCATCCCTTACTTCTCTCCTCTCCTGCTTCTGACGTTTGACTCACGGATAGATTTATTAAGTTTAAAAGCACTCCTTGTACAAGCCTCAAGAGCATGTTCCCTACTCCACAGCCTCATCCGCCTCTTTTCCACTTGCACAACCTGCTCTGACCCTCTTTCCCAGGGTTTTGGTGGAGAAGTATCAAAATTGTGCTACGAAGCAGGATTATCCCAGTGAAGTCACACCAGGCAATATCCCCTTTCCTTTGCATAACAACATGGTGATCTCCCAAGGGAGGAGAGCTCTGCGACCTGGTTTTGACAACCCAGGATTCCTCTATCAACCACTTTCTCCTTTCTCGGAAGATTCCTGGACTTCCCACTCCTTTTTCTCAATGAAATCCTTCTATCCCTATTCCCAGTCCCTCTGAGAATCACTGCTAAGCAGAGGCTGAATTGAAATGCCGCCACATGACTGAAATTCTCAATGTTCCTTGATCATGAACCATCACAGAAGAGAGAACTACAACTCATTGAAAAAAAAAAAAAAAAAAGGTTGGACATGGCAAATGGGGCCTGTTTTGGTATGGCAGAGGGACAGTCAGACCAGTTGATGTAATAATTGTTTTTAATCTTCAGATTGTGCAAATCAGTGAGGCCTGTATAAGTCGTGATGGGCCAAAAGCTGAGTTTATGGTTTGTTTTCATCTCTGCTTAAATTTTTGTCATTTCAGTTTCTCCATGAGAAGAGGAAGACAGGTAGCACACAGAGAAAGGAAATGAACAATGGTATGTTATCTCTCAGGTACCCAAGAAAACAAAAACCGTAGGATTTATTCCAGAATTCCAATCCCTCTTGCACTGCAATGAATCTCAAAACAAGGACGGCAGCAAGAAAGGGCACTGCTGCCATCTCTGCCTTGTCCCCACATTCAGGTGCACGAAGCAGAAGTGCCTGTTGTGACTCAATCCGAGTAGCAGGACACAGCGAGCCGGAGGAATTCAGCCAACGGAACAGCTTTGCTTACTTCTGCTTTGGCTTCCTCTTCGTATGTTTTTTCTCAGAGCTAGCTGATGGATTTCAGACCCAGGGAACATTAAGAAATGAAATGGAGAAGGCTGTGACACGCCGCACGCGGTGCCAAGGAATGGCGGTGACGCACGGCAGCTGGCGGCTCGGCGTGCACCTCATCCCAGGACCCCGCACTGCCCGACCCACCCTGGGCTCAGCTCCTGGGGTCCCACACCAGCACAGTGGCCACCTGCTGCCTCACACCTCCTGCAGACATCAGGAAGGCTCCAGAAGGGTTTGGGGCATCTTCAGCCATCTCCCCCCTTGAAAGTCAACAACAGGAAGACAGTCGGGACCTCGCTGTTGCACAGCACAGTTTGTTCCCGGAGCTGGCTGTGCTTTGCAGAGCTGCATTGCTTTTGGAGAGCAGAGTCAGGAAAGAATGGGGCGTTATGGGAGCACGCCGAGGTCCCACAGACTGCATCCTTTGCACTGTGCCATGATTGCCACGTGGGTTACTCCCAGCAGTCACTGCCAGGCACTCTTTGAAATGAGACCGTAAGGTCTGAGCAGCTTGAATTCATCTCCTAACCTCAGGAGAGAAAAGAAAAGGTCCTATTATGCTTGGTGCAAAGCTGACTCTGGTCTCTGGCTGACAAGTGGCTATGGACTACACACAAAAATGCTCTAAAGCTGACTGCACCAAATGTTTCTTCTCCTCCTAACACAGTTGTTTGGGATTCGGTTAGAAACAAAACTGCATCTTGTAGTTTTTAATAAAGCTCTTGGCGAACAGTTCAAACACTGGAGAGGGGGAGCAGGAGAGAGAGGTGGAATTTATGGGAGCGGGAGGAGATCATTTGCTTTCTTAGGATTGAAAAGATTAATCGCCTGCAAAGGCTCTTGGATTCATTCCTCACATAGCAGAATGGTTGGGAGACTTACCGGCTTGATATTCTTCATTCTCCTTCCCCAGGTGGCCCAAAAACTGTCTGGACTGCAGGAAAAAGGACCAGGAGCCATCCTGTGTCAGCTGCCGGTGAGGAAGGAGCAGGAGGAGGAGCACCAAACCTCACAGAGCTCACTGTGCTGTGAGGTTGAAGATCTGCATACGGTTCTGTAAGCTGTGGTTGTATGAAAAGGTGATGGTGAATGTAGGGCTGGCAGGGAGCACAGAACAAAGTAGGTTCATCCTACCAGCTCTTATCAGCTGGACCACCAAAGGCACCAACCACCTCATAGCAAGACTCTGCGTTAATGGAAATTCTCTCTCCTAACACCTCTACTCTGCAGTCAACTCGTAACGTGCTGAGGTGAACCCCGAAGTAAGGACAAAGGGAAAAAAAAAAAGGCAGCAGTTTCCCAAGGCCACTGAACAACCCGAAGCTTTCCAATATCCCAAACACAAGGCAAGCCTTGCTGAACAGCAAGAGTCAAAAACAGACAAAAAGCACAGAGTGAGATAGGGAGGAGAAACAAAGGATGTTCACAGGGAAGCACATCATGTGGCCCAAAGGCAAGGCAGGGGCTGTGCTGAAGAGCCATTCTCCAGGACTGTAAACCAACTGATCCATTACTTCCAGCCTCAAATCTCATCATCCCTCAGGTCCTGGGACACAGACTGCTCTTTCCCCTCAGAAGCTCATGCTGAATGGCACAGCCCATTCGCACAGCTTGAGGACAGGAGATGTGAGCAAAAGGAGCCACGGGGTCTGTCCCCATCTGAAGGAACAGCCACCACCCCAAAACAAAAGTTATTCAAGGAACAGGATGATAGGATAGGCCAGGAAACGTGGTTTCCGCTGCTGTCTTGCTGTTGTCCAATGACATGGGACAGATCTCCTGATTTCTCCATGCTGCTGCAACTGGGAAGCTGCAAGCTGACAGCCCAGACTCTTGGCTGGGTGCAAGTGCAGTCCTGAGTGCTTTCAGACCTGCATAGAAAGCCATGGAGCAGAGTCATACATGGAAAATTAAACTCACAGTGCTATTCATGAAGGTCCCCCGTGCTCCAGTTTGGATGCAGGGAGCTGCAGTGGTGCTTATAATGCCGTGTTCTGAGGTGGCAGTTGTTTCTCAGAAGGCCAAGATCAGCCTTATTTTTCAAATAATATTAGGAAATACAGCGTTTGCTCCATCTGAGAATGAATGAGGAACTCGAGCAGAACTGCTAAACATAAAAGTTCCTGGACATCTGGAAAGGATTAGTCAGGAAGGTGCTTGGGACAAGGAGTTCAGGCAAGTTCAAGAGACACCTACTGTAGATTTGTTTCCACAGAAAGAGGGAGGAGGAGGGAAAGGGTTGAGGGGAAAAGCAGGAAGGGAGGATTGAAATAAAACCTACACAGGAATGGCAGATAAGGCGGGAGAGATGAGAGCAGTCTGCACTCTGCTGACTGCCACTGAGGGTCTGTTAAGCAGAGAGGGCAAGGTGCAGAGTCAGGGGACAGAGCACAGAGGCAAAGAAGTGACCAAAGAGATTTTTGTGCCCATCTTTGCAAGGCCAGACAATGGACTCTGAGCTGAGCACTTCCTCGCCGCAGGAAAGCACTTCCCTGCTTTGTAGCCAGATGTGCTCCCATTCAACTCACGTCTATAGGATTAGCAGATTTTGTTCCCCTCGGATCTCACCAGCAGCTCAACAGGGCAAACGCTGTGATAAAGTCAAGAGCACTAGAGAAACATTAAAGCATCGACAGCCGAGCACTAGGAATGAGAGCTGCACATTCAACTGATGTAGATGGGAGAATGTTTGTTTTATTTCTGAGTGGATAAGCACTCGAGCAGGCTCTGGGGCCCTGCAAAATCACAAAGGAGTGCTGCTCCAGGCCAAGATGAAAGTCTCAAAGAATAAGCATGGAAACCACAGGGGCTTGTGAAACTCATGCTTGCTTTATTAAATGACCCACGAGGTTTTTTGTCACATATTTCTGCCTGCAACTAAAATCAAACTTAAAATTCAGGTGCCAAATTCTTCACCTTTTCTCCTTGTTAAGGAAATTCAGTTTTGAAATCCGCCTGATAACCCATGAGCTTGTGCTAAAGGAAAGCTTTTGTGTCTCCTGTGGAAGTCTGGAGTTCTGAATCTGACACTCCAAATCCATGAATTTTGGTTCCAGATTGACACTGGGCCAAGATGTTGGGACTTATGCGTGAGGTGCTACCACTGTCTGAAGAGCTGGGAGGGATACAATGCATGAAAACATGCATGTTTTCAAGTTGGCTCAGATAGCACATCCCTACTCCATTGTAGGGTGGGAGAATGGGGTGATATGTGTGTGTCTAAAATGAAACTACCCATAGAGAGTCTCATTTCCAGAGCAGAACTGCGTACAGAAGCTAACTTTNCAGGTGCCAAATTCTTCACCTTTTCTCCTTGTTAAGGAAATTCAGTTTTGAAATCCGCCTGATAACCCATGAGCTTGTGCTAAAGGAAAGCTTTTGTGTCTCCTGTGGAAGTCTGGAGTTCTGAATCTGACACTCCAAATCCATGAATTTTGGTTCCAGATTGACACTGGGCCAAGATGTTGGGACTTATGCGTGAGGTGCTACCACTGTCTGAAGAGCTGGGAGGGATACAATGCATGAAAACATGCATGTTTTCAAGTTGGCTCAGATAGCACATCCCTACTCCATTGTAGGGTGGGAGAATGGGGTGATATGTGTGTGTCTAAAATGAAACTACCCATAGAGAGTCTCATTTCCAGAGCAGAACTGCGTACAGAAGCTAACTTTCACCCTGCATGGAGAAACAAACCAACCAGATAGAAGTCAGATGCTTCCTATAAATGTTTGTGGGTGTTTAAATTTAGTAGCAGATTTTAGTTGGTGATCTCCCCCATAAGTGAAGAGTAACTATTTTCAAATTAAGTTAGTAGGAGGTAAAGCTGAAAAAATCAAAGCATGAGCTTTGTGTTTCCTGAAAGCTTCACTTTAACAAGGTAGCTCCAGCTGCTAACTTTGTTTTATTGCATTCCTATGAGACAGGTCTTCATGCGAGAACACTTTAAGAGCTCTGCTCCAAAAATAAAGGCACTCTGAGTTATTTTTATGGCTAGGTGTGTTGTATCAGTCAGACTCAGAGCCAGCAATGACCTCGGTGCTGCTGTTACCCCCTGACCTCACTGGGCTGGAGCTCCTGTCCCCACACACCTACCTGGTGTCCTTGCTTCCTGGAGCTGCATGCTGGGGTGGCACTGAAACAACAGCATCCAGTCCTCCTGGCTGCAGGAATATGGCTCAGCAGTGCACACTTCCAGGGATGGAAAGAGGAGGAGTGGCCTTCTCACCTCAGTGCTCTGAAGTTAAGCACTTGGAGGCAAAATGCCCACCCTGAGTGTGTTCATGGTGGGATGCTCCGAACCTGCAGATTCTCCAGCAAACACAGGCTGAAGGGAGTCTTGCATATACAAGGGATGACATTCTTGTTAACAACTGGGGATCTTGGCAGCCCTCCTGAGCTGCAAGGTACAGATCTTGAAACCGAACAAAACTCACAGTTGTGTTCAATTAGAGCACTCTGATGCAGAGGTCCATTTGTGCCCTTCCAGAAGACTGCAGACAAATGCAACTGATAACAAGGCCTATCAGCCATAAACAGTTCTTGGCAATCAATTGCACCAAAACCTCAACAAGCGTTTCCTTCACCCCATTTCAGTAAGAGCAGGAGTCGGATCACAGCCTCCTTCAGTGCAGAAACTCCTCTCAGCACTCTCACGGTGCTGTCGTTAACCCAAAAGACAGATTAAATAGAGAGCCAGACTTCCAGGAGAAGCAGAAAGGCCACCACTGAACTGTTCTGAAGACTTTCCAAAATTTAAATCCCCTTATTCCTTATGCAGCTGTAAGACAGACTGCCAGAGCAGTACTGAAGGGCTGAACAGTGTGTGTACAGATGTAAATACAATTTTGCATCCAGAGACACTGTGATTTAATGGTTTCTAATAAGATGAAACCTCAAGGCCCAAGCAAAGATGGCATCCCCAAGAAATACCCTACAGCCATCTGTCTTTACCCACTTTATGCCATCTGTGATGAGCATAAGATCATGCAGCTGCTCCCTATCAGGTTGCCTGCCCTCCCCTCTGGCTTTACACTGCCATCTCATAGCACAGAGGCTTTCTGTCTCCTTTCTACACTGAAGTATAACAGCTCAGGGTTCAGCTCAAGCTGTGGCAAAGGGACAAAGTTCAGCGTATGTCACTGTGCTTCAGAAGTGACAGTAAAAAAAAGACTTAGGTAACCTTCATCTTAACAGCACCCATTTCATCATCTGGTGATGCAGCACGCACTTGTTGAGAGGTCAGATCACTTTGGCCCATTCTTGTGTCACTGAGAGACTCAAGATGTTTATGGGAAGCAGTCACAACAAGCTCAGAGCACCCTCTGACAGCAAACCAAAGACAGACTATTGAGAGTGGTGACAATTACTGCAGCAGTACACAGCAGCCAGCTGTGCGTGGAGTCAGGCAGTAAGCAGAAGCAAGCAGAAAAATGCAGCAGCTCACACTGAAGGAATGTCAACAGACATGAAAACTGAAGTCTCTCCCCTCCCATCAAAACGCTTCCTACAAAGCTGCAAATCAAACAGCTTGGCAGCACACTCCCAGCGCAGGCAATACATCTTCACTTCTGCCACAGGCTCCTAGCTATCAGAAAAGAGACAGGTAGATGGATGAGAGAGCTTGCTATCTTTGTTCTTTGCTGTATCCCAGCATACAACCTTGTTTGTCGGACGGATTTAGAGTGACAGCCTCCCCAGACACCAGTCAGCTGTCACAAAAGAGGTAATCCAAGTAAATCTACTGCTGCCTGTGTCATCCCACAGCAGAGACTCATCCTTTGCTTACAGTCAGAAGTCAGTGGTGTCCCTAGGGAAGGTGCACAGGCTGAACACTCAGTAGGCAATAGCTAATGAAGTTCATGTAGGGTACTTTGCTGGCTGGAACCTAAATACTGGGGAAGTTTGAATTTAAATAACCCAAAGGTAGAGGGTGAATATCCAGAGCTGAGAGAGGAGTTTGTGAGCTGGAAGCAAAGTTTTGGAAATTAGATGGCATTGCGCACTGTGTTGTCCACAAGGAAACAGATATCTTATTCTGAACCCATACTGTGATGCAACCTACTGCATCAGAAGCACACTGACAAAACGAGTCAGACACAGGTCATGGCAAGACAGAGCTGCTTGAGGATGAGAAATACTTTGCATGCAGAAGCATCTGCATTGAGACTGCTGCACGACCATTAGCTAAATAAACTTCATTCTTGGCTAATCTGCCAAACCAGTATCTTCACTGCATCATCTGCTTTATCTTAAGCTGAAGCAGTCAGAGGAGGAGCCCATTTCTCACTTTCCTGGGAATGAGAAAGCCAAGTGAAAAGCTCCCCAGCAGCAGAAATTTGACTCAGCAGTTAAGCTGCACTCTTGCACAAGGTGTATAGAGGATGCACAGAGCAGACACCACAAGAGCACCTCTCAGGGCAGGCTGGAGGATAGGATCAGCACCAGCAAACATTCCAGGGCCCTGAAGCAACGTTGGGCTTGCAGACACAAAACAGAATTGCCTCCCAGCCCCCATGGTCAGCAGATGCCTGGAACACCTGCCCTGTATGTGCTCAGAAACTGCCTCGCTTTCCATGTGCTTAACACCCTTCCTTTGACAAACGCTGATCTCATCAGTCATGACACCCTGAAGCCAGACCAATGCCAAGTGGGTTACGTTATTTTTCTTTGCAATTAAAACTGCATATTAAGTACCATTCCACAAAGAGCTGTCAGCTGATGGAGAAGCACTGGCAGCACCAGCCCTGCACAATCAGCAGCCTTCAAAGGCCCCCTGAACAGAGCTCTCTGCAGGTCGAGCAGTGCCCTCAGGTGGTGAAATGGATTCCCTGGGTTTGAGACTCACATTGTGCCCTCATCCCACACCCCACCAAAACAAAAACAAAAAAGGGGGGGCGAGAGAAAGACAGAGACAGCAAACTGCAGCTGTAACTTATTGCTAGACACATATCCCATCACTTCCCCGGAACATCACAGAGCATCATTTTCACTGCCAACAAAAGATGAACCTAAAACAGAAAGCAGCTGCTGGCACAGAGCAGGATTGTGTGTTAACCATGCCCTTGTTGAGATATTTGTTTCCAGCAAGCTATTTTAACTCATACACACGTCTTCCCCAGAAAGATATTATAATGCACTTCAAAACAGCCCTTACAAGAACTCAAGTGCTTATATTGGTTATGCATACCTTCATAACTACACTTGCAATCCAAATTTGTTCCTTGTACCAGGAGGGATGAAAGTAAAGACACCGCTCAGAAGGACAATGTACAAACTGCTTTTAATCCCTGATTTGACATCTTTTATTTAAAGGATGTTATCTAAAAATCTTTCTTATCAACTTGCTGTGCCCCATGCTACATTTATTTGCAGCGTGCTTCACCGTTTGTTCACAAGTTAGTCAGTTCCCACATTGCTTTCAGTATACAAAATAACAGTGGCATGAAAAAGGAAAGACAAATTCCATAGCTGAAGACCATTCCTTCCTATTGTCATGACTTGCTGAGCTCAACCTCCTCCTCAAACACAATCCATATCCACCTGAAAATGGAACAGTCCAAGCACCTTCTACACAAGCCAACTCATCCAGCCTCTAAACAGTGCCTCAAGTCATCCCCCTCTTAGTGGTTATCTCAGGATATACCACATGTTCACAGAAGCTGGTCAACATGTGTCCTGCCCGTTCTTCATCTGAAGCCTTGCCAGCGGTGCAGCTGTCACTGGTTGTCCAAAAAGAGAGTGATCTTAAGAAAAGCATCTGAGTTGGGGAAAAGAAATAAAAAAGAGCCATTAGTGCATTTTATCTGTATTCTGAATCAGAAGAAAAATTATTTCTAAAGACATATATATGTAGCATACA
This sequence comes from Odontophorus gujanensis, assembly GCA_013399175.1. NCBI lineage: Eukaryota > Metazoa > Chordata > Aves > Galliformes > Odontophoridae > Odontophorus > Odontophorus gujanensis. The sequence goes on from VXAB01013319.1 coordinate 190,858, forward strand.
TAAACAACCTTGAAGACCAAGTGAAACAGATTATCAGGTCCCTTATAAAACAGCAAGGAAGAAAGCTGCTTCCAGCTGATCCAGCATTTACCACCAAGCTGAACACAAGATTTTACATAGAGGAGCAGGTCACATAGAAACAAGCAATACAAGATATCGTATTGTATTGTGACATGTAGGCCTTCTGCCTCCAGGGAAGAGATACCAGCACAAGGCTCAAAGAAACTTCCCTTAGGTCCAACATGTAGAGAACTACCTTGAACAGTGTCTTCCCCATAACGCTCCAAAATCTTCTCCCAGGCCTGTGGGAGGGCTTCCATGTCTGCCAAGCTGTCACAGCTGATGAGCAGGAGGAACAGTTTGATCTCCATGTACCTTCAGACCGCATAAGGACAATACAGAGAAAGGAGCACCCAGCAACCCAACCCAGAGAGCAGCACCACGGAAGGATACAGGTGCCGATAGTAACGCTCCACGTCCTGCAGCCCCTCCAGCGCATCGGCCAACGACGGACATCGCGGCCCGCGCCGCAGCGCCTCGTCCAGGCCCAGCTCCGCCGCTCTCTCCTCATACACCCGCAGCACAGCGGCTGCGCCGGCCTCCACCGCGTCCCTCACGGCGCGCAGCTCCTCCCTGCGCGGCACAGCTCAGCACCCGCACCCCGCACCCCGCACCCGGCCCGGCCCCGCCGCCTCCCCCCTCACCTCCTCCCGCAGAGCTCCTCCATCAGCGCCTCGGCCGCGCCGCGCTGCTTCCTCCACAGCCGCTCCCTCAGCTCGCTGAAGGCGCCCAGCGGCGTTCCGCCCCACTCTAATCGCTGCGTCGCCCGCATCTGTGCCGCCAGCCCG
>VXAB01013321.1:19432-110975 GCA_013399175.1 Odontophorus gujanensis
ATTTGAAATTAATATTTCTGTGATCAACCGATTTAAAATTTATTGTTTATTCCTCACCAATTCTGTGTGCGGTTGCAAAGAGAGCATCATTTCCTCAGATATCTGTAGAATTTCGCTTTTACAAACGAGTAAAGTTACACCGGTGGACTGCCTCTGCTTCTGTTACTTTCGTTCTACCCGACCTACTGAATATTTGGCATTATTTTCACGCTTCGTAGCTGTTCGCTTAGGACAGAGAAGTGTTTTGGAACTGTGGTATTTGAGAGGGAGAATCAAAACATTCTGAGAAAGATTCAGTTTTGCCTTTACCAGGCGCACATCGTTTTCTGCTGTCACTACGAGGCACTGATATTTCAGGTTTTGGGAGTCGCGGGTTCACTCGCACGTGGCTTAGTGCGAGTATTTGCTCCAGAGCTTGTTTCTGGAAACTCGCGGTACGTGAAGGCGTTTCTCATTCCCACTGTCAATGGTTTGTGGGCCGCTTGGGCCTGGTTCTGTGATAAGTGGGGCAGGGGGACCCAGGGACCCACGCCCACGGAAAGGGGGAAAAGGGGAAAGGGTGGGGAGGTGGGCCTAAAAAAAAGCGGCGGAAACGAGCTGAGGAAAAATGTTTGTTTACTAAGTAAGATATCAGAACGCAAGATAACGCAATATAGTACAATATAATTGGAATTGAAGCTAATAAATCAAACAAAATGACAGAGCATCCAAAAACCAAAGGCCTTACGCTCACGCTGCAGGCGAGACTGCTAGGAAGCGCACGTGCCACTGAGGCGAGCAGAAAGGGAAAAAGGAGGAAAGAAAAAAAAAAAGAAAAACAGATTTGTGGATTCAAAGAAACAGAAGCATTACTGTACAAGAGGCTTTGAACAGATCATAGGGCGCATCGCTTGCGTCCAGCTGCTCCTCAGGCTTGCAGTTGGTATTCGGCATTTTCAGAACCGAAGCGAGAGAGGTCTGTAGCGAACGAGGAGCTTAAGCAACGGAGCTCTTCAGCTGCGGCGCTGAACGTAAAACTTTGACTTGAATCTTAGAAGCGTTTCTCATTCTGAGGATATCTAGAAGTGTTTTATAAAAAAAAGCAGGAAAAGAATGAGCTACAGGCACTGGCAGACAAACACGGATAAGACTAACGATACAGCGAGATACCAATCAATTCTACAGTTCCTACTCCCACTGACTAAGCCCAGAGAAGATATACAATAGGGTGGCTTGACATGTTTCTAACAGATTTTAATCGTAAACGACATTCTCAGATATCACAAGGAAGTATACGCAGCACATTAAGCAGATTCCACAGATCTTTGCTGACCCTTTCAAACCCGTGCACGCCTATAGCAATAAAATAGCTCGACCATTCTTCCCAGGAATGTTTTATCAGAGCTTGAAGTCTCATTACACCGAGGAAAGCCACGAAGACGCTCAGAGAGCTGGAGCGCCTCTCCTACGACCAAAGCCTGAAGGAGTCGGGCTCGTGCAGCAGAATTAAAATTAAAAATTACATCACAGAGGCGCTTTGATACAACAGCTTGAATTTCAGTTGGATCTCGTTTCCCCACACATAATGACGGTAGAGCTGCATCACACAACAGACTTCACAACAACTCCGCAAGAGTCATAATACGAAGACACTTTATTCCAGATATCAACTGTATATATTGACAGCTGCCTACTTCTGATTTGCTGCTTTACTCTTCATTACTCCTGTTCTTCTCTGTTCATCCAGACTCCCATCTGCTGTCTCAATGAATATCTTCCTCTGACCCCAACGGTCACATCTTCTGTTACGGTTCTACATAGTCTTCTAATCCTCCATCAGTTACGTTTCTCGCTCTTAAGGTAGCTGCAGTTATTTGAAGCTAGCCTTTATTACTCACGTTAGATCTTTTCTTTGCGGAGCATCTCTTTAGCTAGAAGGTTGTGCTTTATGTCAGTATGGGTAATTAGGTTGGGATCCATCTCATCAGCCACTTTTTCCTTTCTGGGTCAGAGCTCATCAGCTGATGCTCAGTTGCGTAACTCCGGTAGCACAGAGTATTCTCATCAAGGAGCTGTGTACGGTGGGAACATCGACCCTTGAGGTGGCTGAGGAAGTGGGAAGCCTCAGGGAGTCAAAGGCACTGCCCGGTTAGATTCACCTGTAAGAAGAGTGCTGTGAAGCTAGCTCCTTTCTCATGCTGTGCAGAGCAGTGCGTGTGCTTTGTGTGTGCTTCATCTGATCCATCATCCTAGGGACTGCCTGAGCGTGTCCGCTGTGGCCAGCACACAGAGAATCCCTCCATGGAAATGTCTCACCATGATTTCTGAGTTAGGAATGCTGTTTGATGCTGCAGCAGCACAAAGCAATCTGTGACACTGGCACAACGCTATCAGGGTTCTGACAGTAATATTCCTTGATGCAAGACAGAGAGAACGAGGAGGGAGAATAATGAACAAGTAACCATCTGCTGAGCTGTCATTTGATTATTGGAAAGCATATTAAAACAGGGAAAATACATAAGAAACACTGTAGAAACTGATAATGCTGTAAAATGTTTTTCACTTTGGACAGATGGAAATGAAACCAGGATCATGTTTGAAACGCCTTGGAAGCCCCAGGGTTTGCAAGCTCTCTTTTCTGTGTTTATGATAGTGCAAAACCATGCTTCGCAATACGCTGCCCAAGCTGTTTGAGTGACTTGTAGTATTCATTCTCAAGAAAGATTAATAGATTCATAGACACATTAGGTTGGAAAGGACCTACAGGATCATCTAGTCCAAAGGAATGAGCTGGGAAGGAAAACCAGTTGCAAAGGAGAAGATCTGCTCCAAGTTTACTCAGAACCCATGAAAAAACTCAGAGGGATTTCAGAGCAGGTGTTTCCCTAGCAGGAAAGAGAGAGAAGAAAGCAGGGAAAGACTTGAAGTCATTTCTATCTTGTCTTCAGAGTCCCAGATTATGTAGGGTACATGCAAGACTAAGATCCTAAAGCAAAGTCTGATAGGTAGATGGTGCCTGCCTTGGCTCCTCTTTGTCAGCCTCAGCGTACTGCGGGAAGGCTTTGCGCTCTCTTTTGTGGACAAACTGCTGTCTTTAATGAGCCTTGCTTTGAGATTGCCTGTTGTGAGTATCAAAGAATGTACAAATGCTGAAAATATCGCTAGCTGCTGTAATTAGAATGGTAGTGTAATAAATATCAGACTGAACATAGCGAAATATCTTAACTACTTTTTTTTGCCATTGAAAAGGATTGGCTTCAAGTGCTGAAATTGGGATGCTGACTGCCTTTCATTTCACAGGGGTGTTAGTATGTTAACAAACAGCCCGCACTTGAGTATCATACAAGAAGGGGCCGCTGTTACTTATGTTGCTCTAGACTCAGCAGTCCCATTTACTCCTATTACTTTTTCTTAAAATCATACCTCTCTGAGAGATTGACATGTACAGGTGGAAAAGCCCTTCTACGCACGACTGTGGTTTTCTATTAGATCAGCACTGTAGACAAGAAAGAACAGAGGCAAAGTATCTTGTACTCCATTATTTCCTGTATTAACACTTCTGCCAGGCTGTACTTAAAGTCCAAGACTGTCCTACCTTCTATTTGGTATCTGACACTGTCCTGAAAAGAAACAAGTAACAGCAAATCACTGATTGCATGCATCCTCATCCGATGGCACACTGGGATGTGCTGCTCTTGGTTAAGTCATTCCCATGCACAACAGAATTAGAAATTAGTCCAAATGTGTGTACAGTAATTCTGGAAAAAGAAAAAACTGTCAGGTTTGGAAAAGAAATTTCTGATGCTATGCCTCTCTAAAATATCCTTTTCTTGTGAGAATCCTAAAACAATTCAGTGCACCAGCTGAAGATTTCTGGGACACTGTTGTAACCTTGAATCTATGCAGTAGGAACTACTACCGTAATGTGCTTCGTGCACATCTTTGGTGCAGCTTCTTTTATGCAATCAAACAGTATTAATATGAAGACAAATAAGGATGGCTGCAGCAATAATTCAAACTGTATTAGTATCTGTCCATAGTTTCAAGTAGGTCTAGTGAAATTTTGGTAGCTGTTCATGCCCTTAGAGAAACAGGAGTTTATAGATTTTGAATGTTTTCATTCCATCTTGACTGACCTACGTGTTCTTTTGCCACAAAAGGGGAAATGTGCCTTATAAAACCAATGGTCAACCATAGTCCTGAAGTGTTGTGCTGGTTTTGATTTAAATAGAAAATGCATATATAAATAGATACATACATTCCTTTGATTTTTTTTTTTTTTGGTGTGTGTTAATTGTGAAACATATTTCAAAGTTTGCATACAATAAAATTGGATTAAAAAAAAAAATGGGACTAGTTTCTCCCCTACTTGTTCTTCTCCCCGTACTTCAGGAGCCATTATCAAAAGGCACCGTATGAAAGTCAACTCAAGACGCTCTCCTTTCCAGATCTGTCAGCGTAGGTATTTTCTTGTTGGGTAAAGTCAATGTGATATAATCTCAATACTCCCGTTTATCAAGAACCCTGTTTTCAGGCGTGTATTTAGCTGCAGGAAGGCACCTGCTTGCATTCAATGTCCCAGAAAGCACTGAGCCCTCATCCCATGGGAGCAAAGCAAAAAGTATTTACCCTGTGGATCTGATAAGCTTGCGTCTTCCTCAGCAGAACTGTTGCTGGTAGCTTAGAGGTGAAAGTGGTGATTGGTCTACCTCTTAACTCTATGACTCTTACTCACCCGCATCAGCATATGGTGTCTTCATTATGGTTGTGCAGCTTACATTTCACCTTGCATATGTTGCTTCTCCTACAGTGTAGCTTATACAATACCATTTGGTGCTCGCTTACATTAACATTTCCACTCTTAGCTCTTGTACTTGACAGTTTATTGAAAACTGATGTAGCAGTTGCCTTGTTGGATTGTGAATGCTTCGGACTTAACTAATTAAAGCAAACAAGAGGATTGAGCTTCCCTCGTGTGGCTACACTATGTAACTAAACACACTGGATAAAATACATCAGTTTAATCCTGATAGTCATTCTGAGAGAAATTTGCTTGTGACTCGCTGGTTTTTAAGGCTCCAACTTTTGTCCTCCTATAGGCATGTCTTACAGCAGGAAAGGAAAAAATAAAACATAACACAACAAGATGAACTAGAAGACGTAAAGGTGTCAATGAGATATATGTTGTAATAAGCAGAATCCATTTTCGGATTCTGCCACTTGGGGTAAAAGTCCCACTTCTCTTCCTGAGGCTTTGGTCTCTCAACTCTTGGCCAGCCTCCCTTCCCTCAAGCAGACAATTGGTATGCATGTATAAACTGTTGATTTTTTCTATGTTGGTTAACATTGTTTATCTCTGATTTTTCAAGGTCCGTATTTTTTTCCTTATCTGCTTATAGTAGTCACCAGAATGTTGTATTTGAACAAGCCTCCAGGTTGTACTTTGTTTAGCTTTCTGAACATCTCCATGTCTTGTCAGCATTTACCTCTATTTGGAGAGAGCTTAACAATCAGAAGCCACGCTCACAGTTTGAACAGAGGTAGTGCGGTGACATCAGCTGTTAGGCGTGTTACTGATCAGCTGGGGAGCCTGTTCTCAGTTTGGGAAACTGCAATTATCTGGTAGGGAGGAAGAAGCTGGCAGTAGCATAACCGGCATCTTAAGTACCTCATAACTACACCCGTTACACAAGTAACTCGTGTTACTCCATGTACTCGTGTACACAGAGACCAGGTGGTATTATGGATGATAAAGCAGTAATTTTAATTGGAGACTGTATTGACTCCTGTTCTAGGTATTGTGTTGTGAAGCAGAGTATACGCAACATCTTCCTCTATTCTCTTAGTTTTTGTCAAGAGTAGCGCCACCCTTTGCAGTACCAACAACTCCTGCTCCTCTAGAAAGGAAATCTGTGCTAACTTTCAGGTGACAACTCTAATTGCTATACTTATACAGTCCTTCCCACTATGTCCTATCTGATCAGGATCAGGACAGTGGTATTTTTCTTTTTATAAATACTTACAATTTAATCGATGCATTTTCTCACGTAACATCTTTAGGACAAACGTTATTATGTCATTGGTCAGTATTCAGAAACATCAACAGGTTTGTTAACATAAATTGGTAGGCATAACTTTCCTTTTCCATTGTGATATAGATTGAACAGACTGTGTCAGTCTTTGTTGTGAGTAAGGATGATGCTTGCAGGACAGAGGAAGCATCAGTGTTTGTTTATCTTGACAATCCAATTAGAGAATGCCATTTTAGCGGTAGTGTTTTAAAGCTGCTTATTATAGTGAGGAAGAGGTGCACGCTTGTGTCAGCTTGATTAAAACTCTTACTCTATGTACTGCTTTATGGGATTATTTAATGTACTTCTGACTCTAAGGTGTGAAGTTAACAAAATGAAGACTGCAAATATGCCAGATATTTTATAGGTGGCAAAATAAAAAAATCGAGATGGAAAAGACATAATTGAAATATAGAGAAATGCTCACCTGCATCCTAGGCTCACAATAAGAAACTCCAAAGGTGCAATCTCCAGGAAGAAATCTTTCCCCAGTGCTGGTCAGCCCTTATGAAAGGGGTCTAGGAAAGGTGGAGCCAGACACGGATGAATTGCCTTCACCTATGCTCCTGTGGCTGACTCAGTGCTCAACTCAGCTGATTAATCAGTGGTTCAGGCTGTGGTTCAACAGTTCCCATACAATGACTGTGAGTGACATTATTTTCTCTGTGGATTTGTACTATTTTTTTCTAATGTACGTGACGTAAGATCAAGGGCAAGGTTGTATTGAAAAGACTCTTTGTTCTATCTATTTTACATAGGTGAGAGATGCACAGGTTCCTTTGCAAGTGGTGGCTTTGCGTGCTCTGAAAAATCCACGTTCTGTCTCAGTGTGTGTCAGTTGATAATGGCAAAGTGAACATTTTTTTCATTTTTAGTACTTTTGTATTACTTGCTTTTGTAAAAGGTGGTACTGTTTTTAGGTTTGTTTTTTTTGTTTGTTTGTTTTTTTTCCTTTTTTAAAATAAGAGTTCACAGTGCACAAGATGGGTCCCCTTTCTCTATAACCAAATGGTATTTGAAGTTCTGCAGTAATCATTATTTTGGTACCTGAGCTTCCCGTTCAGTCTCTCCTTACCTTGGTTTCCTTACCTCCTAGCATCTCCAGGGTTTGTAAATCATCTTGGGCTCTTACTGGCATTCATCTGAAATGGCATCAGTGCACTCAAAAAAAGAAAAAGATGAGGAATGACACCATCCTGCAGGATTTCACGTGGCTGGCCGTGCCTTTGTGGAGACAAACCTACAAAAGAAAACTGATTAGTCAGTGATGCAACTGATGTAGTTACACAGCTTCTAGGCTGTTACTCTGGTGTATGCCTTCTGCTGCACTGTGCTACGAATTTCTGATTGAAATCTGCTCCTTTACTGCAAAGTTTTGTTGCACTTTATCATAAACATTACTTTTTATCTAGGGAAACTTAGGGATTGGGGCTCAGGTCCCTGCAGGTTGCCTGCAGGACCGAGGGCATTTTCACAAATGCATAAAAATCCTTTTCACTTCATGCCTCCAGTGTTCTGTGCTCTGATGCTAAAACTGCTGAACGCTTGCTTCTCTATTCCTTCCCTTTCAGAACATCAGTACTGGGGCTCAGACCTACAGCTTCCCAAAATGCCTTTTGAAGAAATCACGTACGATGATGAGAGTGCCTACAAGTGGCTGTGCACCCTGAAGAAGACGGGAGTTGTGCTGCTAACAGGAGCTGCTGCAAGGCAGGGAGAGCTGGTGAAGCTTGGCCACAGGATTGGTTTCCTGCGTCTCACTTTTTATGGGTGAGTTGGGCTTTTTAATGTCCCTACTTTGCCAGCTGTGTCATTACGTCCAGCGCATTTGAATTCAGCTTGCTGGACTTCCCTTGTGAGTTAATTTATTAAGACAGGATGAATTTTTCCTTGTCTGCAGATGCAAGGACAACTCCTACTGAAAAGCCACAACCAGTCCTACAAGGCAGCACTGTGTATCCCGTGAGGCTATGCAGAAGGCCTCTTCCAAATTGCTGTATGCACAAACAACTGTGGACTCTGCAGCTTGACCTAGCTTACCTCTTCCTTGGTAAGATAACTGGAGTATTAACTTCAGTTAATATGTTGTCCAGGAACAGACAACACATTGAGGAGGAGTACAGTTAAAAAGCAGGCTGGTTGAAATCCAGCCCCAGAACCAAGAGTGTGCCCCGACCCCCTCTGGGCACAGAGCCCAACCCTGCATGACAACAGTGATACTGAAGCATGGTTATTTCTTGTGCCTGAATAGACCCCAAAACCAGAATATTTAGAGCTTTCCGACTAGAAATCTCCCTTCTCCCCTCTAATAAAAGAAAATAAAGATAAGTGGGTTCTTCACTTGGATCTACCTTGCTCAGAAGATAATCAGGTAAACCATGTGGGCAATAACCAGGGTCTCCTCCTTTGCCTAAAGTGATTTAAAATACAAAGAAATAGAAATATAAAAAGTCAGCCTTTGTCAGGAGGACCACATTCCCTCCAGACTGCAACTCAGAAGGTAAGATTTTCTTCCCCTTCACACTCTTGGAGGCTTTTTTTTTTTTCCCCCTTTCTACTTATTGGGCCAGGAGGAAATGTGTTTTTCAATGTTTGCTGGGATTCAGTCGTGACAATCCTACTGAAACCAATGGGAACCGAATTCCCTGCTTGACTTGGAAACCTCACCCAGTGCTAGTTAACATTTTCTGCTGTTAAAAGCGTTCCTGATGTCAGGAATGATTCCTGATGGCACTTCCCTGCTTGGCAGCCTACCACGGGTCTTACCTGACAGCTTGCATCATGATGAAAGTGGTACTGCTTGCTGTTTCTGTTCTGACATGATCCTAGTAACAAAGTTAAGCCAACAAAAGATTCAGATTTAATTGTATCATCAGACTGGAGGGTTTGTTTTTCTCTCTTTCATAAAGTTAGACGTGTACGTCGCTGACTCTCACCAATTATAATTTTAAAGTGTTTACTAAGTGCTTCCCCTTATTTCAGGCCAAGGTGGAAAGACCACACCATTAGAGCTGCTTCCATTGTTTAAATCGAGTTTTCCGTTGGTGTTGATTAAACCTTATTTTCGTGTCATTAATGGCAAAGACTCTAAACAGAAAGATGGGCTGCAAAGCATTAACCCTTCTCAAAACAGTCACTCACCATTCTGCTGCACAACTATCAGGCACACTCCTCGCAGTGGTTCACACCTGCATCCAGGCACACACATTGCTCATGAAATGGGCTTTAAATGACTACTCAGACTGTGCTTTTTAAAGTCTTTTAAAAAATACTTCTACGACTCTGGCTTAATTTTGGGTGATAGTGGTAATGGTTTTTTTCAAGTGTATTGTAAGGAAGAAGTTGCTTAATTTTTGCCATGTATATCTGGATTCCACTCTTAAAATACTACAGAGGAGAGAAGACTTCACCTACAGTATCTTTTCCTCTAATTTAACCTGTTTCATTTTCAGGCAGTTAGTGTTGTACCCAGTTGTGCTGCCCTTACACGTTGCTCACAGCAGCAGAAACTCTCCTGAGCTTTCAGTCTTAACAGCAGACTTAGAGCCATTCTGTGACTCTTCCTCTCTACAAAAGAGGTTCATATAGTACTGGCAGACAGTTCTAAAGAGACTTTTACAACTGTAATAAAATAACTGTTGGTAATCCCCTTGCTATTTCATCAGTGCCCAAATGCAAGACCTAACAAATATTGCAAAGAAAAGTGATGAATTTGGAATACTCCAGCCTGGCCAATAAAACATACCTCAACAGGGCCATGAATGTTTACTGGAACATAACAGTAACAGATATAACCCAGATAAGTGGAAAAAAAGTAAGCCTTTTTTCTTGTCTAGATATTTGCTTGGTACATTCTACTCTAAAATGCTTGGGTTGGAAAGGCCCTTAGAGACCATCTAGTTCCAACCCACTGCCACGGGCTGCTTTGCACCCAGCAGATCAGGATGCCCCATTGAGCCTGGCCTCGAGTATCTCCAGGGATGGGAAATTCACAGCTTCTCTGGGCAGCCCACCTGCACCTCCCAGAAGGGTCCAGCTGCCACAGAAAGACACGAGTCTCAAACCTTTCGTGAACGAGACCTCAATTTTAATAAAGTGCAAGGCCAGACCATTTAAATGTGACTTCAGTTCCTACTGTAACCACTTGCCAAAACTAAAGATGCGCCAGGCACACTAGTTTTCTGCTAAGAGAGACTGAGCCCACAATGCCTCTTAATGCCAAAGGAATGCTACACCTGTCTGGTGCCAAATTTCCTGCTCACTTAAACAGCATGAGCAATTGAGGTGGAAATATGCCCCTCATTTCAAAGCCATAGACCATCCCAACTGCTCTGCTCTCTCTAAGGGTAAGAGCCTTTTGACATAGTACCCGTGTTTTCTTCCTTCACTTCTCTTGCACTTGCTAGCTCTCTGCGCAGCTGAGTTCATGTTTCAGAACCACTGATACCCTGACAAAGTGAAGCTGATTATTTTCCATGCTCAGCACCCAGCTCCCTATTAGCATCACTTTCTCCTTAACCACGGCTGGCTGCAGTCAGTGGTGAGCTTCAACAGAAGCTCCACACGTGGAGGGGGTCCCAGAGACCAGCTCCCTGCAAAGCACAGCAGCAGGACCGCTCTGACTTCTTTCATGAGGTATGACAGTGACTTACAATGTATTCCCATTCCAGCAATTGCATATAAAATTGCAGAAGTGTTGGAGTTGGAAGGGACCTTTACAAGTCATCTGGTCCAACTCTTCTGCAAGGAACAAAAGCATTTGTGTAGTACTTAAAATGATGATGGTCTGCATGTTGTTCAGCCTCTTTTTCAAATAGTAAGAAGTAATACTTGAGCACACCACATATTTGGTGTACAGCCATTCAAATAGGAAATAAAATGAGCTTCATACTTTTCTTTTAAATATTTTATACTCCTGTGATTCTGTGGATTGCTTATGGTGACATATATAGACAGGGATCTACAGCGTGCATTTGTTGAGGACTGTCTTCAGGCACGTGCTCTGTACGATCCAAACATGTGATCCATAGTCCTAGTTCCTCCTGCACAGCATATCACTTGAAACATATTTTGGTTATGCAAGGTGATGTATTCACAGCTCTGTTATATAACAAAGACTACACATTTTTTTGCAGTTGTCAGTAAAGTTTCTTACAACATTTTGCCAAACTTCAAGACACAAACTATATAATCAAATTCAGGGGGTAACTCTCAGAAAAGGCAGGAGAGAAAAAGAAGTTCCAGAGTTTTTCCTCCAGTGGCAAGTCTGCAGGTACCAGGAAAGCACTCACTGTAAAATCATAGAAGTTACTGTATTTTTCCAAGACTGTGAAGCTTTAACATTAACTTGGGGTAAAATGACATAGCTTTTCATAACATTCGTCAACATGTACTCCATCTGGCAGGGAAGAATGTAAAGCTCAGAAGAAAAGCTCCAACTTCCACTCTCTTCCTTCTGAAGGTGGTGATTTAGCTCAGACGCTAAAGATGCTTAGTTCACATCTTCAACTGATCCTTACATGCAGCAAACCACCCGGAAGCCACCATTCTCTGAGGCCAGATGGCCTCTGCATACTCAGTTCTAGCATTGTTTAAAAAAGAATCACCAGCAGTGCTGAAATAAATGGCCTTTCATAGAATCATAGAATGGCTTGGGTTGGAAGGGACCCCAGGGATCATCAAGTTCCAACCCCCCTGCCACAGACAGGGCCACCAACTTTTTATATCGATTTTGTAGCATTTTCAGTGTTCAAAGATGCAGTGACTCTCCTCTACTCTGATTGCACACCCTCACCATGCACTAGCTGGCTGTTAACACCTTTGCTCTTTGCCCCTTCATTGTACAGGCCGACTTGGCAAGTGCAGGACAAAGCAGATGCCAACAACGTGGCTTACACGGCGGGGAAGCTGTGCTTTCACACCGACTACCCTGTTCTGCAGCATCCACCTGGGGTAGGGTGAACCTACTGGCTTCTTCACAATGGAAAGGGGGAAGGCACAAGGGTCCAATACTGCTTTCATTATATCCAAGAAGTTGGGGATCTAAATGCTGCAGTCACTTTATGATGTCGTAGGACAAGGTGAGAAGGAGAAGCAATTGGAAATATGATCAAGGTGCTATATTGTCTTCTACAAACTGGCTGAGGTTAGATGCATTTTCACTCTTTCATTAGGGTGAAAATAACCCTTTCGGGGGTTCATTGTAAAGCTGAACCACCACAAGAAACACGTGCTCACCCTGTCCCTGTCTCATCAAAGCCCAATCCACTTCATCAGGGAACTGAAAAGTAACAGAAATGTGTGCGAAAGAACAAGGTCAATCCTGCAAAGGTTTGCATCAATACCTACAACTTCCCTTTCTAACATTTCGAAGTACTTCTTAACATATTTTTTTTTTCTGTAACTAAGTAAAAAGTCAGTGTGGTTCATCCACAAGTNGGGTGAACCTACTGGCTTCTTCACAATGGAAAGGGGGAAGGCACCAGGGTCCAATACTGCTTTCATTATATCCAAGAAGTTGGGGATCTAAATGCTGCAGTCACTTTATGATGTCGTAGGACAAGGTGAGAAGGAGAAGCAATTGGAAATATGATCAAGGTGCTATATTGTCTTCTACAAACTGGCTGAGGTTAGATGCATTTTCACTCTTTCATTAGGGTGAAAATAACCCTTTCGGGGGTTCATTGTAAAGCTGAACCACCACAAGAAACACGTGCTCACCCTGTCCCTGTCTCATCAAAGCCCAATCCACTTCATCAGGGAACTGAAAAGTAACAGAAATGTGTGCGAAAGAACAAGGTCAATCCTGCAAAGGTTTGCATCAATACCTACAACTTCCCTTTCTAACATTTCGAAGTACTTCTTAACATATTTTTTTTTTCTGTAACTAAGTAAAAAGTCAGTGTGGTTCATCCACAAGTAAGTGCTGGATTAACATCACCTATTAAAGTCATTTAGATGCTCTTCATTTACATCATACTAAGAGTAAAAGTAAGAATAGAACAGAACTTTGTAACTGAGCACAGATGTGAATTAACTCAGTCTCATGCGTGCCAAGGCTCTCACTGCTACCAAACACAAGTAAAAGGGCAAAACCTTTTTCATTCAAACAGGCTGACAGGACATAGAATCCAAAGGCAGTGGGACAGGAGGGGAGGAAGCTGCTGCATTGTGTGGATAAGCTATTTGTAGCCTTTGCAAGACAATGAAGATTAGAGGAGGAATAACTGTCTACTGATCTTGGGCAGAGCTGTTTCCTTCTGCTTTATATTGATGGAGTCCCTTCCTGCACCAGCAGCTGTTTGGGCCTTCTCTCGAGGGCTATGGGTGCAGTGCATCAGGAGACTGTGACAAACTGTTCTCTGCCCCTCTCTCCCCACGTTTCTGTTTTTCCTCCCATTGGTCTTAGAAATTATTCACCACCATGGAAGGGAAACATGGCCATTGTTAGCACTGCCCTTTTAATGGGGAAATGGTGGCTTCTCTGGGTCTGGGGTTGCATCTTCATTGTGTGTTTTTTGGTGTTGTTTTTTTTTTGTTTTTGTTTTTTGTCCAGCACGTTACTTTTCCTTCCTTTGTCACACTACAGCATAGCTTTCCTTGTTAGGCCTCTCATGCACGAGCAAGAATTTGTGGGCAATAGGGTAACTTATAGGTGCAGGGCCACAGCAGCTGGGCTTGTTACTAAAGCCCAGTCCATGCTGTGTCTGCACATCTGTACGGTGTCAAAGAAAGGAGTGAATTTGAAGCATTTACACTGAGAACTACACACTGTAAAAAGATCAGATTCAACTTTCCTTGGTAATTCTGAATTTTAAAACTTTGACTCTGTGATCCAAGTGTATAGAATATTGATTTTGGAGGAAACTGAGTGTTTACACTTTTCTTCTGATGACCCCTTTCCTTAGTTAGGATTGATTATCAAGTTCCTATCCAATAATGATCTTGAATGAAGGAAACAAACTTGTCCTTTGATGCAGAATTGCATTTAGTTGTAGAAAAGCACTGAAACTTCAACGAGAGAGTCCAGTCATTCGTTAGCCACATCAGGAGGTATATATTTCTGTTCCTTCCCTCATCTGTTTGGCAGTGTGGATTACAGAGGCCAAGCAGCTCGCATCAATTTCAATGATGCAACAAGAGACACGGTGCTGGACGTACCAGCTGAAGAAGTGCGGCCATTTTATGCAGCTCTAAAGGAGTTCAACGATTTATTGAACAGCACGGAACACAAGTTTACTTACAAGCTGAAACCAGGTCAGTCAGTTGTTTCTCTTTGCAGTGATTTTTCACATTTTTCCTGACATGTCAAAACACTCTAGCACTGCTAGCTCTATCCTGGCGCAGAGAGGAAATTTCAGCCCTTCTTCTGTCCCGTGTTTCATTTCACTGCTGTACCCTTACATTCATTTCATAGTTTCTTCTTCCACTGCTTCACTATAAAGAAAAAAAGTTTGTGATGGGGAATGGAGTTGCTTATCTTTTTATGATATTGACAACTCATGCCACATAGGAAACTTGTCATACCAGTAACACCTCGTCACCAGCACAGCTGCTGGGCCACCCCAATTCGTCGCATGCTATGTGACCCCAACGTCATCCCTCTGCTTCATTTGATGCCCACCTTGTTAGCGGGGCACCTTCATAACTGCCCAAGGAGCTGCAGAACAGCTTGAGAATCACACAGACACACAGTGCTAAGGGAGACTGAAGAGCTCTGCAGGGAATGCAGTTATCTGCTTTGTGGAGGCACTGGATGCCCGAGAACAGGGCTGTGTTCTGAACATAAGACACTGCACAAATATACTTTACAAGTCAGCCTATGCATATTTTTAGTGAGCTTGGCCTTTATTCTCAGTTCCTTTGCTCTCTGACTATGAAATAAAGATATGAACAGTCTCTCAACCCCTCACAAGGCGTTACAGCAGTAAACTCATTACTGTATCTGACTGCCTCACACTCTGTGATGCTACTAAAAACAGGAACCGCCACAGTTCCTTCAGTCAGTCCTCAAAGGACATGTTCTCCAAGCCCTTTACCAGCCTTGTTGCTCTTCCTTGGACCTGCTTCAGCATCTCAGTGTCCTTTCTGTATTGAGGTGCCCAAAATTGAACACACTACTCAGGGTGGGGCCTCGCCAATGCCGAGTACAGGAGAGGATGACTTCCCTAGTCCTGCTCACCACACCGCTCCTGGTACAAGCCAGGCTGCCATTGGCCTTCTTGGCCAACTGTGCATGCTGCTGGCTCACGTTCAGCCAACTGTCCATCAGCACACCAAGGTCCCTTTCCGTCAGGCAGCTTTCCAGCCGCTTCTCATTCTCATACTTTATGCCTGAGATATATTGTCCTATATACATCTCACTGACCTGGGAAAGGGTCTGACCACCTGCACAAGCTGAAGCAGAATCAAAACTCATGGGTATAACCGCAAAACCACTGCTTACCATCTAGGCTTCAGCCACTGCATCACAAGTTTTAATCAAAACTCATTTGCTACAGTCATACTGGGAAAAGAGAGTATTTTTATAACTATCTGACAAGTAGATCTCTGGATGGCTGCACTGGGACCTGGTCAGGTAAGCAGGGGAAGGAGTTATTCACATGAAAATACCACTCACTTCACAACCAGCTCTCCCATGCTGTAAAATACGTTCATCTTCTCAAGCATTTGTCCCAGCCCACAGCATATGGCACATACTGTTGCTTGGGCTTCACATTTCCATAAATTCACAGCAAATTCAATGCAGGGTTCCATCATGTGCAACATATTGGAAAATACATATTTATTCTGTACTGTATTTCTCTCTGACACAAATCTGAGAAAGCAATTAGTGATCTCTTCTCAAGTACTTCCTACATCAAGTAAGTTTTGATTCTATGCTACGTGTTCCCAAAGCTGTCAGCTTTGGACAAGTCCATATTTGAAAGTTTCATGCTGTAAACCTGAAATTGCTTTTGGTAAAAGCCGAATCAATAAATACCTTTTCCACATATATTTTAAGCTGAGTGAAGATCCACCCCACCTTATTATGTCACATCAGGTGCCCAAAAATAGATGGTAAAAAACAAGATGCAACAGGAGTCTCCCTTTTCAACACCACTCCCCCCAAAGGAAAATAAAAGTGCTCATAAGAAAACCTGTTTCTACATAACATTGGATTAAACTTACAGGCACCCTGAAGGAAACACAGGCAGTTCTGGGAGCTGCATTTGCAGCTTCTCATTGACTCCACAACACATCAGTCACTCCACATGTCCCTGTGTCCAGCAGCATGCAGCCTACTAGATTCTGTAACTGCATTTTTGAAATATAAATAATACACTTTATTAATAAGTTCTATCCATTGCCATTATGTGCATGATTATTGACTTAAAGAGCTTCATTTGCTTTTTTCATAACAAGTTCCTATCAGAACTAAAAGAACCACATCCTCTCCACTACACCCATCTCTAGAGCTAAGGATTTACCAGCTTCTGCATTTGTGTTTTATTATTTTTGAATCAGAAGATGCAGCAGAGAGGTAGCCCCAAGTATTCCTACATCCACCTGTGGCTATACCTCCTGTAGGAATAGCTTTTTTCCCACTATATAGAATTCAGGCAGCCTAGCAGATTTCCACCTAAGAGAATTTGTTACTCTGGCCTCAGCATTTGCAGCTTCATAGCAGCCATGATATAAAGATAAGCTGAAGCACAAAACCATGTTCTTTGTATGGGACCTACGTGAAGGTCAAAAGCTAATGTATAGGGTTACTTCTGCAGTTAAGCTGGAGCCAGGGGCATAGGCATTCAGATACTTCTTTGGGAATTCAGACAGCGGCTGTGGAAATGTAGTGAGATCAGTGTCTAGCAAGAGATCTACTGGAGCTTAGCCAGAATGAGTACTGCTAGAAAGATTACAGTCTTATCCCAGCTAGAGGGAGACAGAAGGGCCACTTCCTTTCTTGGTTGCAACCCACAACCTAATTCAAGTTGAGATTCTTTCATTTCTCCTAATTCTCTCTTTTGAGCAACCTGGTCTAGAGGAAGGTGTCCCTGCCTACAGCAGGGGGTTGGAACTAGATGATCTTAAAGGTCCCTTCCAACCCAAACCATTCTATGATTCTATGATTCTAATAGAAGATTTATCTTCTTGAAATTTCCCTGAGGCTGAAGGCCATGTTCCATTTAGCCCATACAGCCTGTAAATCTGAAAGGATTTTGAAAAAAGGCAGAGCTCCAGTCATCTTTTACGTGGCCAAAGGGTGTTGTATTCCAAGTTGATCAACAAACAGCTTTGGCACTATTTTTAGGCTCTTGTTTAGGAGAGGAGAAAGGATGACCTAAGACATTCTGCTGCCGTGCATGACCATCCCTGCTCATAAACACATTCCTCACAGCTCCTCCTGGAGGGGAAGAAGCACTTTTAGAAATGGGTGATGCACACAGAAGGGGCATGAGCTCATGGATTCCCTTCTGTCACAGGGAACATTTCAGAATAAGAAAGGAAATAAAAATAAGAAAAGAAACTAAGAACGAGAGAAATCTGAAAAAGCAAGGCCTCCCCTCGTCATCCATCCTCCCCTGCATGCTCTTGTATATGGAAGTTGACACAAGGCTTGTACAAGGGCTGTAACACTCCACAGGGAAGGACAAAGAAAAATGGCCAATAATGCGTTAGGAATGAACATTCAATGAAAGATCCTGGACTCACAACTCAGCTTTGTAGCAGCTGCCCTATTAATTTGAAAACATCAATGAACTGATGTTGATTTTGAGATCAAATATATTCCTGTTCCTTTCTAGGTCAACGCAACGTGTGGCATCAGGGTATACCAGCATGGTCTTGAAGCTAGCAAGACACGCAGATAGGGCTCACCAGGATTCTGTTAGACTTCACTGACTTCACTCCTTACCTCTGCAGGGAACCCAAGTGCAGCTGCAGCAATGCCACATGCTGTCTAAGCAACAGCTTTTTGTCCTTCAAGAGTAGTGGGAAGCACCACGTGGGGGTAATGGCCAAAAGATCTTTCTCTGACTGTAGCAACTACATAAGGCCACCTTTTAAACAAAGCCAAACAGGAACACTTCTCCTGTTACCCCTTGGCTCATCTTCTCAGACTGGAGGGAAGCACACCAGCTCCAGTGCCCGTTACTCCCCAGGAAAATAAAGCCACCATGAAGACATCACTGCCTGAACTCCTCATGTCATATCTCCACCCAGGGCAAGAGCAGGGTTACCAGGACCAAACATGGCAAAAATTCCAGTAGGTCATCCTGGGAGGCCTCACATCTGCAGTTTGAACACATTCACTTGGGTAAACACACAGAGATGCCCAGTGTCACTTCTCCTGCTTACCAGAAGCTCCCAGCAATGCGTGCTTTGCCTCCCAGCAGAACTATACCAACACAGGCTTTTTCCCTCAGATCTGCACCCTGTCCATACACAAAGCAATATTGCCTGAGGAAGTTTGAGGACACGCGTTTTCAATAGAAAACTCAACAGGAATTACTTTCTGGACATTTGAATTGTTTGAGTTTGCAGAACAAACATGCTGTTCCAACTCACACCTAAAACTGAGAGCACTCAGCTGCAACCTATAAACATGACATCAGCTCCGTCAGAGCATCCCAGGAAGAACAGTTTTGCTTACAGCCTCTAACATGACAGCCTTCAGTGACAGGCAAACGTCATTTGGACTGAGGCACAGATTGCCTTCGGAAACCAATCCGAAGAAAGTGGAAATATATGTTTTTCTTTAACTGAGAACCACTTCTGCTATTTAATTGCTAACAATATCATGTCCATTCATATATAACTCTGTGTGCATGTGTTACATGTGTTCATAACAATAGCCTTGAAGAAAATAACAGAAAATAATTTGATTTTTCAACATTTTTTTTCCTTTAACCCAGGAGATTATTACGCTTCCAAAAATGAAGTCTAAAAAAAGTCTTTCTTTATTTCCTTGTTGAACAGAGTGAAATATTTGAAGAAGTGTAAAATCAGTGATCTGCCAAAATCAGGAAGCAGACAAGGTGTCAGCACATGGTACTGTAAATAATATGAACACTGTTAGTCTCTTTCCTACAGATTTATTGAGTGCAATTCCCTTGAACTATGCATGTTTAAATACTAAAGTCCTATGTGGATGTTATATGGAGGCAGACAAGGCAGTGTGAAAAATGCTACAAAATTTGTACTAAGCTCATGCAGCAAAGCAGACACAGCTTACAACAGACTCATACTTCTGGCTCCAGTGCTTGCACCAATTTCTGATCTCACTCTTTCCTGGGCCATCACCAAATGATGATCAACCTGGGGAACTCTTTCTGGAAAAGCAGTATTTCCACAGTCAACATCCAGAATCATTTAAAGTACAAATTGCTTCTCCAATCTGCGCTGATAGCCGCATTGTACACATAGCTTGGTGTCTGTTTTCCAAAAGGGCCTCTCTGTATCATCCAAAAATAGTATTTTAGAGCCCAGGCTATCATTCCTTTCTTTTGAAGGGAGACTCATTGTAAGCACTGCAGTTAATCAGGTAATATTATCAAAGACAACAGAAAAGGTTGGTCAAGACCATTCACTTCCTACAGCAGAGCAGTGGAGTGCAGAGCCAGAGGAGTGCTGCTCCACATGATAGAAAAATAATGCACTCCTTAGTTTTGTTTTTAAAGATGCTTATTGTGGGAATACAAGAAAGCATATTCAGAGCAGAAGCTGTGGAACAAGATAAACAGCATGAGAAAGGAAGGCTGAGAATAAAGGACACTCCAGAAGAAAAGAAAAACAAGTTCAAGTAAACTGGGTGATGGCTGTGTGACGATGACCCTGGCTGGAGTAAGAGCATGTGGCTTGGAACAGCTCATGACCCTTACTGGATAAATGCCTCATACATGGTTAAGGAGTGTTTGTGGAATGGTTTGCTGACATGCAAAGGCAGGTGGGAAAGTTAAAAGAGAAACCTTGTAAACATACATAAGGGATGTTGGAACCTGTAATAAACAATTTGGATTGTCCACATCTGAGTCCATGCCTCAGACACTGCAGTGGCCCTGCCTGTGGTAGGGGACTGGAACTTGATGATCCTTGGAGTTTCTTCCAACCCAAGCCACTCTATGATTGTGTGCCTCCCTGTCTACTAACGGCACATTACTGTATGTAGCACCACATAAAAACATTTGAAGTATGATTTGTAGCCCAGAATGACAACAGTCAATACGACAGTAACCTAACTAACCTGAATGCCATACACCTTAAAACAGTTAGAAATAACCTTCAAGTGTTTCTTTACAAAAACAGTCCCAGAAGCTGGCATGCTGAATGGAATACAACCCACTTCAATGAAAGAACAGGGCCAAACACACAAATCTGGCTGAGCAACCTGGAACAAAAAGCTGAAAATCTTCTCATAAGAAGGACTGGTTAATAAGTGTTGAACCAGTGCTTGTTAAACAGAGTATTTGTTCTGACCTGAAGAAAAACACGGTACCTCAGAGCTGCAGGTTTGGCTTGCTATGCCCAAAAGGCAATGATACACGTTCACCTCTAAACCAAGGGAAACATCAATCCATACCCAGATGTAAGCTCAGTGCTTACATCAAGAGAACACAACTTAACCAGCTTAATCCCATGATATCTTTATTCCAAGTTTCTTAGGGTTGCCTGTCCAAGAGCCAGAGCTCACGTAGACACTTGTACCCAGTTTCGTATGGCATTAAAATACCTTTCGCTTAAGAAAAAAATGAACATAATTCCTATATGTTGCATTGAGATGCTAAATGCTTCTTCTGTTTCTGTTCCCAAAGACTTGAAACTCTACAAAAGCCTCATATTTGCTAATAGGTCAAATAAGTGAAAGGTCAGAAGTTCATCAAAACATGAGCCAGACCAGCAATGCTGACAATTGACAAGGTAACAAGTAAGGGACAAATACGTCAGGTAAGGTACAAGATACTGGGACTCTCACTCCTGTGCATGGAAGAGACTAAATACAGTGTGAAGACAGCGTGCTACTCATTCCTGACACAGGGCAAGCACCCTACTGGAAGATAGAGAGCTTATAAAAGTTTATAAAATCAGAAAGCAGCATCTCCCAAACAAGTAAAGGTTGGATTTCAGCTGTATCCAGTGTCAGAGTCTCATTTTCCCAAGCCAATTTCTGGATGTCCCCTGCCCCAGTGCAGCTGGGCAGAACTGATGTGCAGAGATGGAAGATGACCACATCCACAAAAATGAAGGGGAGAGTAAGGCCAGATGGAAAAAAAGAGAGAAAACAGAACAAAGCAAAAAAATAAACAATCAAATAAATAAAAACAAAGAGAGAAAAAAACTACAGAGAATATTTACAGTGATGTAAATATTTTTTCTAGTTTAACATAATAGCCGTGTTATTTTAACACTCTATTTGCTGACACAAAATAAAGTGAATTTGCCAACAACAACAATAAAACAAAACCATACAACATTTTCTGCCAAAAGCATTGCACTGTCAGCAGGACCAGTGCACTGACAAGGTGTCACAGAAGATGAAAAAGGAATGCTCACCCATCTTCAAAGATTTAGGTTAGCAGAAAAAAACACCAAAAGCAAGAGATCCTCAGCAGCTAAACCTCCTCACATCTAAACCACAAATCCCTGTTTGGAGTCATTTCTGAGACAATAAATAAACCATGTTTCACACTGTGTTCAATCTCCTTTATCTCACAGCAGCCTGTGTTAAAAACCAGCTCTGTTACACACCACTAAACAGACTCCTGAAAGCCCTGACCAGCCTAGAAAACTCTTACACATGCAAGTTTTCTTGATTCACTGAAGCTAACAAGTACCTAATGCTGACTTAAAATATACAGGATCTTTCTCCAACAACTCAATGGAAGCATACAAATTCTCCAAGCATCATTTGCTACATCTGCTTGCAGGCTGAAAACCAAAACAAGTCAGCAAATATTCATAGTATACCACAAACCTGATCAATTAAGAAACACGTCCAGCAATTCCTTAAAACTCCCACACTCAATGCCAATAAGGAAACTGGACTTACTGATAACAGAAGGCTCTGATCTCCCTGGCAGTCAGGCTGAGAGCCGGCTGAGGCCAGGAGGAGGCTGCGCACCAGGGCACTAGCACCAGTTGCCCCAGGGAAATGTGATTAGAAACTGCAGCTGTGTGGAACAAACAGGTTTAGTTAGAGGCAGGTGGTCCCGGCACACCGAAGAGATGAGGCACTAGAATCCTGTGCTTAACTTATTTTATTTTCAGTGTTTTCCAGTAAGACGCTAACTCAAGTCCACTGAACGGGGTCAGTCAGACAGTGACTCCAGCTACCCACAGCCATATTTTTCATGTGCTCCCCAACAGTGGGTATAAACCAAAGCTGTAATATAGCAAACACTGATCCCATTTAACCTCTCCAACAGTCCTATTGACATCAGCATGTGAGTAAATTCAAGCAACCACGAGAGCCCAGGATTAAAACTAGACATTCCTGAAGCACCCAGCCCACACTGAGGCAGCAGAGCCCTACATCCCACAGTCACCTGCCTCTGCTCTCGAGTTTTCTCTTCTCATAGACTGCCTTGCATTTTAACCCAGATAAAAAAAAAAAAAAACAAAAAAAAAAAATTTTGTGGAGTTTAATCATTAGCAGAAGTCATAAAGGCTGTGTAACAGCAACAGGACCAGCATAAAGGCAATATGTAATAGAAAAAAAATGAAGAAAATGAAACAGTCACACATCTCCAAGGATCTAGGTTCACAAAAAAAAAAAAAAAGAAGAAGAAAGAAGACAAAAGGAGGAATGTCCAGCGAGTTCTTCCTCAGTGGCAGTCAGCCCCTACATGATGTCTAAGAGGAGTGGAGCCTGGCTTCAGCCCTTCCAGTTGCACAGGTGAATTGCCTTTACCTGCGCTCCCAGGACTGACTGGGTCTTTCTTTTTGGTGCTCAATCTGTGGTTCAGGCCTTGACTCAGCAGTAGCCGTACAGGCTGCATCAAATCATCAGTGGATGATTTGTAATGTGCCCTGAAAGGCCAGAAGGAAGTACGGGGATAACTCCAGGGAGTGAAGGTACCTTAGAAACATGAAGGATGACCACCGAGGTCATTCCTTCAAAAAAAGTAAATCTGAAGTGCACAAAGAGAAAAGTCTGTCAGTGTGATGTTCTGTAACTGCTCAGACATATTGTTTTCTAACTGAAGAAGTAGCTGTTCAATATTTTCATTTTTGAATATGTGAAGGAAATTCTGTACAGAATTCGAAACAACTTTCTTGTAGAAACAGACTGGAAACACACAGGTCAACATCTGTCGTTAAGCCTTCCAAGTAAAACCACATGCAGATTTGAGTTTGTGTGCATTTTCTTGAGCCATTCCAAGGCTAAAAAAAAAAAAGAGTAAATGGAAACTTATAAACACAAGTCCAGCTGTATATCTCCCAGAAATTATCAACTAAAATGAACCAACCATGTCAGAGTTGGTTTAAGCACTCAATTGGTGCTTAGTCACACTGCTAAAGAAAGTGAAACAGAAAATACAACAGGGCTGGAAAACACCTAACGTTGGAAGACACCCCAAGTTGAGAAAGGAGCTATACTCTGACAGGCTGTGGGTCAAGAAGCAGATGGAGGCGCACGGCTTCACACAGACACAAGCTTTTCTGGAATTGCTTACAGGTTGATTCAGGAAAACATGCACTGCCAGAATGCACGCACACTTAAAAGTCTGATCTCATCTAGTTTGCATACCCAGCAGAATAGAGGGAAAAGTGTTCAAAAGAAGGATATTTAACAGCAAGTTTTGAGTGAGTGAGATCCTTCATAAATATGATGATATTCAACAAATAATATTTTCCCTTCTCCAGGGAAAACAGATCATTTTGCCCAGAAAATTCAGGACATTTCATTTTGAAAATGCTGCTTTGAATGAATTTAAATAAAAAAAAAATATGGAATGAGACTTATTTAAAGAGTTGTTTAAAAAACCGAATCCCCCCAAATATTACCTTTTTAGTGGGAGGCTAAACAGACATTTCATTCATGAGAACTCAGGCTAAAGGAATGGGACCTGGATCTCCAGGACCTATCTTTAAGTGCAGGCTTTCAGTAACGTTCCAGGATGAGACAGTGACCTTGCCTTCGAGGCTTGGATCTTCCTGTGGAGATGTTGCAGTCACTTTTCAGTCTTAACATTGGGAGACCATCACAGGGAACACTGAAGTACTTGCACACAGCCCAGCAACCCTTCAACTGGGCTTTTAGAGGCCTCATAGGCAGGTGACAGCAGCACTTCAGAGGTGCTGGCAGATGCCCCAGTCCCTCTCCTGGAGTGGCAGAAATGGCTGTGCCAATGCCACACACTGCAGCTGTAATGCAAAACATGAAAAACCCACAGAATTTGAAAAGACTGGCAAACATTTTTTGTGCTAACTTTATCTTAGTTCACACCACTGATGTCAGTGTTTCAAGGACTAAGGCTATTTCTGTCCTCCTGCATACTTGAGGATAGTTAAGTAGTTTGATTCTACCTTCTGCATATTTAAGTATTACCCCTGTGTTATCTGAAGTCTTCTCTTTTAAAAGCTGAACCCTGCCACTTGTTTAGCTCTGCTTACCTCCTTGGCCATATTTGAGATCTCTTACTATATACTGTGCATCTCTTTGGACCCTCTGCAACTGATCCGCGTCTTCTTCAACTGCAACACCAGAGGAGCCCAGCTGATGATTTTCCAGTGCTGAAAATAGCAGAAAGGTGACAACTATATATTTGATATATCTCAATATACGTGTTTATATCAAACAAGCTACATTCCTCTTTGTGCACTTTGATATTCAAGATTGAACTCCATCTTATCACAACAGTGACTTATTTCTGACTCATTCAACTCCTAGAAGAGAACTTTTCTTGACTCAGAGTTCCCTCCTTCCTTCTATGCTTCTCTTATCTCTGCTGTCCATCTCATGAAGCAATTTTTCTTTTATAGGATCTCCTAATTCAAATCCTAGGTAGCAAATTCCAATTGACTGATTATTTAAAACAGAAGAAGCAGATTTAGCTCCTATGGAGCTTGCTCATCTTTCAGTGTGGTGTACTGTAAACAGAACAATTAGCAATTATAGAAATGAAGCCCTCTGTTTCCTTTTGGCCTGTGCAGTTTGTTTAAAAAACAAAATGAAAACCCTAGAGTGTAACAATAATTCTAAATAGACCATACTGCATCAGTCAGCCACTGTTATTGATTATAATCATATCTGGCTTGTATGATTTCTGAGAAGATCATGTCAGCTATTTGAAAAATTAACATGATGCTAAACATTAGTGTTATTAAGTGGCAAATCTGTTCATCAACTATGAGCACAGAAACTGATTTTTAGCTGAAGAAACCTTGCAATGAAATTCCCCTGCTAGGTAATCTGCACAGAGATACGTTTTCAGCATGTGCTGTGTTTAAGACTGCCATTCACTTTACCATTAACTGTGCAGTGGATGGTACAGTGCAGGCAAATCCTATATTTGGAGTGCTCTGTTAATAGCATGGTGCAGAGAGCAGCCCTTCTCAAGGCTGTGAGCATGGGATGTGTGGGCTGCAGGTTAGCATCAGTACCTTGGTCAAATCAAAACTGATTTGTTATGACTACAATGGGGCTAATCCATATTCAGGAGTTTCAGTTACCAGAACTTGACATCTGAGTTTCTGTTTCCCAGTGTACACATTTACATTTACATTCTACTTGCTAAATACTGAACAGCTCTGCCTGTCACTACACACGTGTTCGGTGCGCACGTGACCTGAGCGACGGTGGCGTTGCTGTTAGTGGTCAGGAGAGCCAGGGCCCAGGGGAATCAGGCACGGAGGCTTGAAATACAGCTTGCCAGAGACATCTCAGCTCTCCCCAAGCACCAGGCCCTGTACAAGCCATCAGGTATTCTTCTGAGGTGGCACCAATCGGTACCCTGAAAAAGATTCAGTAACTACACAGACGAGTAGGAATTGATGCTGCCAAACACAGCCTTTCTGGAAATCCTTCTAGCAAATGATCACACCATCTTCACTGCTGTTTGTCTTGGTAGATTTCAGACACACAGTGAAGGCTTATGAACATTTTCTCCTGAACTGTGTATGTTCCCTCTCAATGAGAATACACTCTGAGTGTCTGAGTCTCCAGCTGCAGAAACTGTTCCTAACTTGCACAGACCGAGGGCTGCTATCAGGCTTAAAGAAAACAGCATGCTCCACTCTGTTCTAAACCACCAAGCATATTTGCTTGCTTACTGTAATATTCAAGAAGTCCAACTGACACCACATTAACTTCATTTCACCACTGGAATTTCAGCTCAGTTGTTCATCAACTGCTCAAAAGTTAAGCAGGCTTCTCCTGAGTACTTACAGACACCCTCAAGCCCCTGACCAGTGGTATGTGTGCAGCACCGCTGGAGTACTCAGCAACACTCTCTGTGCAGGATTAGATAAGATGCAAGATTTTGCCTGCATGAGTCA
Source organism: Odontophorus gujanensis (assembly GCA_013399175.1). NCBI lineage: Eukaryota > Metazoa > Chordata > Aves > Galliformes > Odontophoridae > Odontophorus > Odontophorus gujanensis. Next base: position 45,961 of record VXAB01013321.1, read on the forward strand.
ACCACCTCACCCTGTTTTTCTGTTAGTGACTTTAAGACCTTGTCCATACATGAAAGATGTACCCATAAAACAACAGTGTGCATGAGATGGAGCTTAGGTCAGCACCCAAAATGAAGTTACAATTGGAAAGTTTTTTTCTTCCCAGTCTAACTGTGTTCACAAGGACAGCTGCTGCAATGTCCCAAGAGCTGCTTCCCCTGACCAGCATAACATTTCAGTGACAAATTTCAGCAGACATTTCAGTGTACATCACGCTAACTATGCATCCAAGCTGTAAAGCACAGGAGAAATCCATGCAATCATTCATCTCATTTTCATTAACAGAGGCTTCAGTCCTATGAAAGAGATTCTTACCTACCTTGTGAGGGCACTGCTAATTGGAGTGACAGCTCAATTGACAAACTCGTCTCTGTTCCTTCCTATTTTGCCTTAAGCTTATGCAACTGGGACTGAACGCTGCACATTCTCCAAGTCACACCACCAAATTACCATTACCAGCCTCCTGTATCTTCTTGGAGACACATAAAGAGGTTATTTTTTTCTTTCCAGTAGAACTGCCATTAGGTGGTTTTCAGCAGTCAAGCTATTACAGTGATCATATTGTCTGAAGAAATGCAAAGTCCTGTGCTTCATCTACACCTGATTGCACACTTCAAAATCAGGAAAAACCTTTTGTGTGTGCATTCACGCCACTCATAGCAAGGTTTGGGCTCCATAGGTGCTTATTACCTTATTTGATACTTATTACAACGGAACCTTGCAAATGACAGTCACAGGAGCAAAAAAAAACCAGAAAAACAAACGAACGAACAAACAGGAAGCCCGCAGCTGATCAGAGAGCTGAACAACATGCTTGGATTCTTGATGGTAAGGTGTATAGCAGCTGCTAAGTCATGGTCTGAACCACTGATTGAGTACCTGGAGACCTGGGCAGCCCTGGGAGCACAGGTGAAAACAATTCACCTGTGTGACTGGAAGGGCTGGAGCCAGGCTCCACGCACAACCACACCCCTCTCCCCACTCCCCACCCTTAGACCTCATTTAAGGGCTGGCTGCCAGTGAGGGCAGTTTCTTATTAGTGTTCTCTGCTTTGTTGAGTTTTCCCCCGTGATCCTTGATCCTGGGAAATGGGTGAGCATTGCATTTTCTTCTTTCTTTGTAATACCTTATTGCTTTAGTCCTGTTGCTGTTATGTAAGGTTACCGGTCAATACTATTTTCTAAAGCAACCAATGTTTTCCAGCTGTCTTATATTGCCAGGTATATTGCATTAATGTGGGTGAAACAGTAGAGAATGGGCACTTCCCATCGTGTTGCACACATACACAGTCTTTGTTCTGGCTTCTTCATTACTTCTGTATGTAGATATTGCAAATGTGAGTACTGAGATGGTTGCACTGGGAATTTGGCTTTAAAGACCAGTATTTCCTGTGGGTCTGTTTTTGATTCAGAAGTGATGTGAGAAGCTCTAAGTCTTCAGTGTGTTCTGTTGTTTCTGTACCTTTTCTTCTCTGCCGTAGATTTCAGGGATTTTCTGCTGTCTTATTAGAGATTTTCCTCAGTAAAACAGCTTAAGTGAATGTTGTTGGCACATCTGATCTAGACATGTTTTGAGATTATTTTTATTTACCAACAGGAGGTGCAAATGATCTTCTCACTAGCATTGCTTTAGTGTTCATTATGATTACCAGTTGCATTCAAGGTGGAAGCAACTTTCTTTATTCTTTTGCTAGTATTTTTTCTTTATTGTTCTCCCTGCATCCCTTCCTACTCACTGGCCGTGAGGTCTTTCAAAGCCGCCACCGGATGTGATTTTCTAGCCTGTCTTCCATTCAGTTTTCTCTATGAGTCAGTCTTGTGTTGCCACTGGCAGAAGTATTTGGTAGTATTTGCATACTGGAAAACTGCATCTAATGTATCATGCCAGTAACAACACATGACTTCTGCGGGTGTTTTGTTAGCATCCTTTAAACAGCATGGCTGGGCTGTGTAGTTGGTTCTGCTGAGAGCTTCCTACACGCCGCACAGTGAAAGCTAAGAACATAACAAATGCCTGAGCCCCACTTCTCAAATGAGAGGGCACCCAGAGCTGGTCATAGAGGGCTAGAGCCCTGTTCTTCTCACCTCATGAAGATATGAAAGCCTTATGGGACAGGTGGAGTTTCTCTCCTCCTGCACGTATGTTCAAACCCCAATTTAAATTCAGCCCTTAAGAGAACTGTCATCTGAACTGAACCCAAAGCTAAGAGGAGGCATTCCTTCCATGCAGGAACAGCTAAGGACATAAGATATTATCACAGGGTGATGGCAGGCTCTCAAGATTAGGAGGTATCACTGACTTCTGATGAAGGTAGCGGAGTTTTTAGCAGGTTGAGCTTGTTTCTGCACTTCTAACAGCGAGATCTTACAGCGGCAGCTCAGAGCTGAATCTAGGAAGCTCCTTAACACTAACTTTTTTCCAAACAGTTTTCTCTTTACCCTTTACACGCAAACATATGTGCCCATACAGTCAAAGGGCAGCACAGTAATGCTACCGTATGACTACAATACCAAGTCTGCAAGACACTCAGTGCCACTGAAACAGCCAGTTCCAGTGCTAATCCATGCCCCAACCCACCTGAGCAGCCTGGCCTCTAACCTCCTCTGCCATTTCTCTCCAAAGAAGTAGGCAGGGTTACCTGGATGTCCCCTCTGCTTTAGGAAGCAAGTATCAGAGTCAGGAGTAGGCACGGTTCACTGCCTCTCCATGAGGCAGACAGCATCATACCTTGTTTCCCCCTGTGCCTACACTCCCTAGGAAAGAAGGGGCACCGGGAGGTGGCCCAAAATCTCAGGGGCTCACGGTCCATGAGCTGCAGCCTCTCAGGTGGTGTCCTGGCTTCCTCCTGAGACCAAGTGCTCTGTTAATGAGAGGAGGGAGGAAAAAAACATTAGACAAATCAGGAGTTGATAGGCATTTCTCTAGAGAACGTGTTAATGATTAGCTTGCCTCAGAAGAACTGCATAACTTTTTTTTACTCCCATTCTGGTTTTGAAAACCAGAGCAGAATACAGTGCTTGTTTCTTTTAATAGTAAGCAGCATGTTTTGAATCACTAGCATCAGAGTCAAGCTAAATGCTTCAAACCACAGCACCAAAGGCAATAGAACTTCACACTCTGATGTGTCCTACTCAGCAGACTGTTGAGTTGATTTCTGAACACCTCATCTGTTGTTATCAACCTTTTTTCTTGTTAGCAGCTTCTACTTGAAGCATCTCACTTTTAAAATAACTCAATAACTAAATTTTAAGTAGCGATTCTGGTCTCTTATGGGGTTTTGTGTAAGAAGTCAAGCAAAAGAAGCAGGAAACCAGCATGGCTGGGCAAGGAGATGCTGGTCAACCTGAGGGAGAGGAAAATAAGGAAGCAGGGGCACATGACCTGAGAAGAATACAGGCATGTGCAGAGATAAGATCAGGAAAGCCAAGGCATAGGTGGAACTGAGTTTAGCAAGGGGTGTGAAAAGGAACAAGGAGGAATTCTTCTGGTATGCTGGTCAGAAGAGAAAGGCAAAGGAGACTGCACTCCCTCTGATAGATGAAAAGGGAGACCTGGTTATAATTGAGATGCAGAAGGTTGAGATACACAGCAGGTTCTTTGCCTCAGTCTTCACTGCCAGTCAGGCTTCTCACACCTCTCATGTCCCTGAACCTCTAGGTGGGGGTCACAGGAGCAAAATCTCTCTCTGTGAGAGCATGGCAAGTCAGAGATCACTTCTGCAGACTAAATATGTTCAAGTCTATGGGGGCAGACAACATGCTAATTGTTAGGTGGAAGTTCTTTACTCAGAGGGTGGTGAGGTGTGTGCACAGGCTACCCAGAGGAGATGTGGATGTCATCCTTGGAGGCATTCACGTCCAGGATGTATGGGGCCCTGGGCAACCTGATTTAGTGGTTCCCATGGCAGGGGGTTGGAAGGAGATAATCAAAGAATCATTTTAGTGGGTAGGGACCCTTAAAGGTTATCTAGCCCAACTCTTCTGCAGTGAACAGGAACACCCACAGCTAGATCACAGTGCTCTGAACCCTGTCTACCCTGACCTTGAATGTCTCCAAGGACAGGGCATCCTCCACATCTCTGGGCAACCTGTTTCATTGTCTCACTGCTCTTACTGTAAAAAAACTTCTGCCTTATATCCAATCTAAAACTACCCTATTTTAGTTTGAAATCCTTTCCACTTGACCTACCACAACAGGCCCTTCCTTCTTAGACCCCCTCAGATACAACCTTTGAAGTCCCCTGCAACCTAAGCCATCCTGTGAACCTATGATTTGTTACCTTTAGAGAACTTAGTGAAATAACTAGTTAGTCCAGGGTGCTTAACACCAACAACTTCAGCACTAACAGAAACACCACTGAGGAAACTGTATTTGAAGCCTACACCTAACTGGCTTTCTTACAGGAGAGGCAGTTCAGCAATGTCATGGTACTCTTCCTCTCCTTCTCTTTTTGTCAATACAAAGCTGGAGGGCAGCGTGATGAATACCAGTTGTTGACTGTACCATGCCTGCCTGTTTTTCTCATTAAGAAAAAAAGTAAAAGGGCTATTAATCTCCAGAGAAAGCAAAATAAAAGTTGCTATCTGACAGGCTAGCAGTCTGTCTGTGTGCAGAAGCTGCTAATTCACACAATGATGAAATATTAGCAACTTTTGGTTTTTCTGGCATTCATTTTTGATGTTAATGGAAAACCCATTAAAAAAAAAGATAATCCCATGAAGAAAAAGTGAATGCACTCGAGTGGAAATGGAGAATGTATCGATCAATATTCAGGTACACCTTACTTGCCTGTCACCTCACAACACAGAAATGCATTTTTATTACTTGGCTGGACAGTTCTGAGTGCTGTTGATTCTCCTCTATTACATTTATAAAATTTTATTGCAGTTATGAGGATAAAACTGGATCTCATAATTCACACAAGACCTTGAAGGACAGGAATCTATAAACTTTAAAGTCATTATTAAACTTAATGCATTCTGATTAAATGCTTCTTCTAATTTTTTTGAAATTTTTAACAGTATTTATTCCTTCTTTTGAAAGGTGAGAATTTCATTGGTATTCATTTAAGAAGTGATTTATAAAATTAGAAATAATAATTAATTGACATTATAAGTTAGTTGGAACTTTTGAGAACACTGTTTTGAGAGACTTAAAAATTAAGGTAGATCTCTGTGTAGTTGTTGTCACCTGAACCCTGTGCAACAGACACCTTCTAGGAAGTTAGTTGCTGTTCTGGTAAGTGTATAGAAAGGAGCTAGAAATAAGTATCTGTGCAATCTATTAAGAAAAAGGAGTTGTAAACTGGATATGTACCAAACTGTATATTAAATTAATTCTAGAGATATTAAAAGTAAACTGCAGTAGGAGACTGGAATGCTAGGAGGGAAGTATTCACAGTACTAGTCCATCTACCTGCAGCACAGCTAACAGTGATTCCCCCAGAGGATTCTTGGGAGTGAGAAGCACAGCCTGGCCTCCCTGAATCCCTGAATATAATAAGTATCTGCTTATAGTTCTGAAGTTTCTCTTGCAACTCCTGTCTGGAGTTTTGAAGTTTAACGTAAGCATTTAAGTATTCAAAAATACGTGTCTTGTGAAAAACAAAAGGTGTATTCTAAATTGGAAAAGTGCAAGTGAATTGGGGTGAATTATGTCATTTACCTAGTATAAGAAACCTCATTCATTTTAATTTGGTTTTAAGTCCTTTGAGCTCCTTTAGAACTACCTAACATTCACAGAGATAGCCTTAGAAGGAGAGGTACTGTTTGTTTTCCTGCTAGAATACATCGATGTCTCTCTCAAGCTAGACAGAGAAAGCTAAATAACTGTAAAATTTTTTTGTCTCTACAGCTAAGAGGTATTATAAAATCATCAGCATCTTATCATAGATTATTTTTAACTTAGAGATGCTAGGCAAGATCCTTGCCAAAAGTAAATTAGAAATAACACAATTAAGTCAACTATAATAGTTAACTTTGTAGTTAAAACAAATGAGTTTCAAAATCAGACTCATGTCTCTGCCAACCTCCTCCATTGCAAATTTCAAGCACAAATAAAGAAAAAATCACTAATCGTGAAGAAACTTCTCTGGCCTCATTTTTATACTGTACAAAAATACGTACTGAAGGAGAGCATATCTAAAAGTAAGATTAAATATGGGAATTTGAAAAACAAGATGCACGTTTGCTACGGTTGCAGCTGTTCAGGTACACCGGCCTGTAACTGGTTTCTAATCATCAATTTTCCAGCTGCAGTTCAATGTTCTTGATCTGATTTGTTTTAGCAGATTTTTTGAACTGTTTTATTTTCTTATTTATGATTTTCTACAAAATCATAATCATCAGAAAAAGGTATAACATATATCCTAACACTAAACATTAAATAACTAGGACAGAGCTGAAATGTGGTAAGCAAATAACGTAACTAATTTCACATGTTAAGAAGAAAAAAAATCCACATAGCTTAACACAGATTTTAATGTAGCTTTGACAAAGCTTTTCCAAATACACAAAGGACTTGGCTCAAAGCTATGGCTCTTCGGTTTGTATTATTTAGTACAATTTCAACAGACACGAATCCATAGTCTAGACAAGTTTTGTTTGATTTTAAATAGTTTTGATCTCATTATTTTAGATTTTGGTTAAAGTTTTGAGGGTATATCAGAATAAAATAAAAAGGGAACAAATATGAAGTTCTTAAAAGTCCCTTTGATTCTTGTTATGTCAGATCCCATTATTGAAGTATTAAAGAGAAACCATATTCTACAGAAGAAAAGCTGCACTTGATGCCCACAGTGTTCTCTTGCATAGATAGCAGCAAGCAGACTTTACTAAGTGCCTGATCTTTGAACTGTTATAAGATAATTGAAGTTGATGGGGTTATTCTAATGTAACTGAGAGGAGAGTGAGACCCAGTCTTCTGAACTGTCAGTTTTAAGAATCACAAATGAGAGTAGTTTTAATAAGAGGGCTTTCTGTGATGAAACATAATTTGGATTATTCCAGGAGACTGAGCCCTCTGATAGACTAGATATTTCCTGAAATTTCCCAGGCATAAAACTGGAACCATTATATAGAGGTGATAGGAGGAAATGTGGCATTGCATTTTGGAAAACTTTCTCTTGCATTCTTATTAAAACATGTAATTTCAAGGCAGTGATGTAGAGATTTGTACACATTACAGCATCCTTTTATTGAACATGAACAGTTCTACAAGGCTGATATAACACTGTACTACAGATATCTCTCCAGAAATTAAGAGCCAACAGTACATATCAAATGACCTTTCAGTTGCTTTTAGAGCTACAGCCATGAGCTGTGGGCAGTGAAGACCTTGGCTCATGCATATGTTTTTCCAAGGTTTTTTACTTACATTCTTTGTGAAGAGTTCTTTACTTACATCTGCTAAATAAAATAAATTAAGAGATTGACTTCCACCAGCGAGTGAATGCAAATATATGATTTGCTGTCAGTGGGATTAAATTAGGGACATGCTTAGGAGTTTGACTGAATCATCATCTTACAACTTCATTTTTCATGCGCATTGATTGAACGATATCCTTTAGTGACTTTTAAAGTAACCATACATGAATTGCACTGTTTAATTAATGAAGGAAAATTAATTCTGTTTGGTATTTTTATTGTAATTAACATTTATTTATAGAAATTACTGTATTTATATCAAGAGAAACTGTAGCGCACACTGCCTTAGGATTAAAGTTTTTAATGATAAATAAGAAATTATCAATACTTTTTATATTCAGGAGTAACTGTAATGTATTAATGCATGTAAGTTATCAAAGTTTGCTGTATATACCCGGAGTTACTTCAGAATGTGTGGAGTCACTTCTAGCAGCAGGGTGGCTGGGGAGCTGTTTACGAGCCGCAGCGTAACACCCGACTGGTCCGTTTCATTTGGAAATTCAGATGTTTATTTGTCGTTTTCTTTTGCCCACAGGCTGGAACGAGCTCTCTAATCAGCTCTGTGGATGTGCGTTCTCCGTTAATTAGGGGGCGAAGAAGCTGCCGCGCGGAGCGGCGCGCGCGGTTCCCGCCACTGGGCGGCGCCTCAGCGCGGCCGCACGGGACAGGGGCGGTGGCCGCCGGTGCCCCGGTCCCCTCCGGCAGCGCTGAGGCGGGGCGTCCCGCGGGGCTCAGGTGAGCCGAGCGGGGCGGGGCCGCGCTGCCTCGGCACCCCGGAAGGCGGCCTGGAGGGAAGGGTGCAGGTGTTCCGGGGGAACGGCTTCCCGTCCCGTTTGCTGCCGCTTGTACGGACTGCCTTCTCCCACAGGTAAGCTGCGGTGTCTTTGAATCTTGGCGTCTGCCGTTGCTGTAGCTCAGAGGGCTTCTCCTGACTTGGTGATTGCGGTTTTGAAGTCTCACGAAGGTGTGGTGCAACTGTTTCCCAGGTGCGTTCGTCCTACTCCTGTCCCGTGCTGTAAGCTGGTGCAGCGAGCTCTGCAACTCACCTGAGGGTTTCAGTGTCTGTCCAGCACGGTGCAGGGAGCTAACACAGCTCTGCTGCCCTCTCTGCAAGCACTTCATGGCCTAATACCTCATTTTTTCTGAAGACTTCTGTCCCGAGGACAGTATGTTTTTATCTTAACATTTGGTTCTTTAACCTAGATGCGTTTCAAGCTGGGTTCATTAGCTCCTCCGCATACAACAAAGTGCGCAGCAGTCAGGTTTGTTTCACAGGTGCTCCTCCTGGAGCAGTGAGTTTAAAGCTGAAATAGGTTTGATTCTGCTTCTTTCACCCAAGTGAGGCAGGTCGCCTGCAGTTGTACTCTGGTGGGCTTTCTTTTCTTCTTTTGCTTTGTTGGCACTTTGCAAAGTTTGAGGAGGAATTTTGTGTGCAGCTCTAGTACGCTTTATTAAAAAGTAAATAAGTCTATGTATCTGTGTTCACTAAAGAAAGGGAGTGATAAAGATGAGGAAACACCAAATTGTCTGCAGGCTGCTCAGCTTTGGTAGAAATGCCAGAGTGGAAGTCACATGTGCTGTGCTGGCACAGTGTAATGTAAAAATAGTGTTTATTTACTCTGTAATGCTGGGTGACCTGTATTAATGGAGAGGGGTATGAGCACCTCCAGGTGAATATTTCACTGCACTCAAGAGTTCTTGCCTTGTCAGATATTCTGCAGCTTCTGTGTATGGCTGAGCTGTTCTTGCTAAATATGGTTGGATGAGGAAATTAGCTTTAGCCCATGCCATGTAGGCCTTTAGAAGAAAAGATCTGAGGTGGGAGATTTTATTTAACAACCCTCTGCACCCTCAGTGTAGCATTCCAGTGCTTCAGTACAATCAGAAGTGGGCTTGTGTAGTTCTGAAAGGTGTTTCTCACTTTGCCAAGAACAGCCCAGCTCAGAGGTGTGTTAGTGGTGGTGCATCCCTCTTGCCCTATTGGAGTGTAGGAGGGGGTGGAGAGCCTGTGCTGCTCTTCTGATCTGGGCCCAAACTATGTTGTACACTGCAGCTATCTTTGCAGTCCTTCATGATTTTGCCTGGTACGCTTTATCCATTGCAGGGCAGCTAGCTGCTATTTCACAAACTACATGATAGCAGGTGGGTGTCAGGAAGGGATGCTATTCAGTGGGGTGTTTAGTGTTCAACTTAATGCAGGGTAGCTGTCTTTTACTTATGTCCTCTGCTATTTCTTCGTATTTGCTCAGTCCATTTGCCTCCAGTCATTGTAACCAAGGGTATCTGGATGACAGTAATGGAGATCGTTTGCTTCACAGAAATGTGTTGCCTGATACTAGCACAGGTTACTGAAAGTCAGGATATTAAGAGTGGATGATAAGAGGTTGAATACACTTGCTTTTCATATAGGTGGAATGTAATAGCATTAGGTACTCTTTAGAATAATGGTTTTGGGATACACATAGCAAGAAGATACTGTCTCCAAACATCTTGTCTGCATGGAGATGTTGGCATCAAGTAAGGAAAGGATATGAAAGAGAATAAAGCAGACACTGCAAGCCTGTCCCAGGCAATAGCAGAGAAGCATGCAGGCTATGGTAATTAGTACTCTGAGAGAATCTATTATTCCCCCTTTTACAGTAGCTGATGACAAACAATGAGCCTGCTTCTGTTCCCTCACCCCAAGGGTTTGTATAAATATATCCACACAGCTTGACTCTGGTTTACTTTTCCCCCCTCTGTTCTTTATATTTAGTCTATTTGTAACTCTGACATTTCAGTAGGACTTCTATTGCTTCTCTTCCGTCTGTGTTTTTATTTGGAGTATTCTCCTTTTCCTCCCCAACATCCTCTATAGAGATTTTAATTAGAGTCTTGCTGAAGTTTTTGCTCTGTTAGTTTTCTTCTCTTGTAGGATATGTTGGATGAAAAGAAAGCTACTACTTTGTCTTTGTGCTTTCTCCTATTTTGTGTCATTTTGTTCTGCTAGACAAACTACCTTTGATTTAGTGGGGTTGGAGTATGAGTGCATAATAGATTATCTGTCACTGGACCAAATCAATCATGGTTAACAGTGTATTGACAAGAGCATATAGCAAGTATCCTTGACCTGAGGTTGAAAATACCTGTTACCAACATCATGTGCCTCTTGCTGCTGCTTGGCATGATCTGAGAGTTTTCCTCACCACCTTTTCTTATTCTCCTGTGTTCTATGTGTTCTTATTTTCCTATATCCTCCTTATACTCCCTATGTTCTGGCTTGCTTTCTTTGACCCTTTTTGCGTTATCATAAGCCACCTCCACCATTGGTGGAGCACAGAAGAACCCAAGTCTTACCAACAGTTCTTAGACAAACTCCTGTAGTTTAGATACAAGTCAGCATTTACATGTTGAGGTTGCAGTGAGATTTTCATTGCAGTTTGGCAGGCATTTTAATTGCTTGTGTCGGATTTGTTTTTTTGTTATGTATTTATCTGTGGCATCTGATACTGAATGTTGTTGGAGGGAGGATGTTGAATTAGACTTGCTATTATTGTGGTTCTTTTGCTCCTTTGTTCATAACATTGATGCTAAATCATTTCATTCACGTGGCCATAGGCACTCCTAATAGGTTTTTTAATGTTGTAGTAAAATGTTCCTGCTGTTTGTTGTGGAACACTAGCACAGTATTCCTTCCTGCTGGAAGAAAAGCATGCTTTCCCTTCTTAATGGAGATGTTTAGTTATTTGCCTTATAATTCTGTGCAGATGAGGGTTCTGAGCTACCTGTAAAGCAGTCCAGAGATGGCAGGGTCAGCCTGAACCTTTGTTCTTAGTAGGAAACATACAGGTGAGATGTTCAGTGTTATTGTTGCTCGTGTCTGAATTCAGAAATCAGAACTTCGATTATATATAAAACAGCTGAATTTTCTGATGCTTAAGTTTAGTATTGTCTGAAAAGCTTGCTGAAGAGCTCGTTTTGGACCTGCACTTATCTTTACAAAGATTAAACAGTGATGCAGGGTAAGTAAAGTAATTACTACCACGTGAAAAATAAAAGACTTGGGGAAGGTTATTGATGTACTTTGCTACTTCAAGAAAAATGTGTTTGGTAAGCTTCCAGGCAAGCGATGCCTGTGCTCAAGTTTGGCTTGGAATTTATGGGCAAATGAAAATATATTCTGCCTACAGTGTAACTAGATCTTTATCTTGCTTATCAAAACATGCATATATTCATGCAAGAATGACAGAAATTCTACTGGAATGTGTTTTTTTTTCTTTGCTACTTTTTTAAAATGAAAATGTTTTGTCATACTGCCTCGCAGGCCTGGCATCTGAGCACCTTCTGGTAGCATAATCCATGGTGTGCTATCTTGTCCTTTTTTTATCTCTCAAAGAAGGACGATAAGCTTTTTGAAGAGGAAGGTGAAATGTTTTCGAGTGTGGGCTGGATTGTAAATATATAGTGTTGGAGAGGGCAAGATAATAGTTTGCTTTCCAGATGGGCCAGGATTTCAAAGATTTATGATGACTCTTGGTTCCTGCTTTTTCTATATTAGTTTCAGTTTCTTGTGTGCTCTACGCAACAAAGAGAAGCTTGGGGCACAAAGTGAGAAGCGTGGCACTATTTGTCCATGTAAAGCTTCTTGTTTCTTTCACATTTGTTGTCACATCAGCTCTTCTGTACACCGTTTCTCCCTTCAAGAGCTCACAATACTCTGCTTAATCTATTGCTCTGGACTTCAGTTTGAACACATTTTCCTTTTCCAATTGTGCTGTCGTACAGCCGCTTTCTGTTATTACAAGTATATGATTCCAAAAGAAAAGGTTTAGTTAGATGAAATTTAGTCTGATCTTGACTCAACTGAAATGCAGATTGCTTGCTCCTGCCTGGAACCAGCGGAGCAATACTGGAAAAAGCAGTGTCAGGTAATGGGAAAAGTGAAACAGAAGTGAGACAACTATTTTCCACTCTAAATCAAAACGTTTTAGGGAAAATAACAAAAAAAAAATCACATGGTATGCAGGATGGAAAGCTTAGTCTCCTATCCACTTACTCAACAGGCTCACGTAAGGCTAATGATAAGTTTTCATCTGAGCCAAATTTAGTTAAAGGGAAGGTTAAAAAGTTTAGAAGAAACACTCATTATACAGACTTCTAGAGTGCCAAATGTTCAAATCGTCAATGTGTTAGAGAAGCAAGATTGCCAAGGATATGAACAAATGCTGATCCTTCACAGATTTAACCCAAAGGGCAGTAATGGAACAGTGCTCCTTTGTCATCCTTTAGGTTTGGGGTGGGGTTGAATTTGGGGGAGTTTTTTGTTTTACTGGAGTTTGGATGGGGATGTGACCCTTTACTGGAACCAAAAGAATGATTGTCTGACAACATTTCCAGATTTTCTTTCTGTTTTCTGATCTAGAAAAAGAGCTACTTTATTAAGAAACTAGCTTTCTTTAACCTTAAGTGTGTGGTTAAGGGTTGATCCTGGGTTTCACATTTCATGCATTTTAAGCTGTGTTCTACTTTGCCTCTTGCTGATTTAGGGCAGAATTAAGGTTTAAAAATCAAATGAAACAAAGCTCTAGATAGTGTGGCTACAGTAGATATTTATAGCTATGTGTATTTTCCATTTTCTAACTGCTTTCCTTTAAATGTTTGTGTATATGTCTGGCATAGGATATATTGTATTACAAAGGAGTTCTAAACTCTCTGCCAAAAGAGATGTAACTACAGGTTTTTCTTTTCTTAAATGAGATTCTTATATATGGTTGTGAATGCCCCCCTCCCTGCAAGCATTCAAGGTTGGGCTGCACAGGGCTGTGACTAACTTGATCTAGAGGGAAGTGTCCCTGTCTATAGCAGGAAGTTGGAATTTGATGGTCTTAAAGGTTCCTTCCAACCTAAACTATTCTGTAATTCTATAAGAAACTTTCAAATACAAGTCTTTCTGTCTGTGCAGGGAAGAAGGAGAGCCAAAGCAAACATGGTGAGCAAAAAGAACCAGTGAACAACAATGTGTGAACAGAAGAGTTGGTAGGAAGTCACTGTACTAGTGTAAGCATGTGGCCACAGTGCCTACTGTAAACGCTGCCTTGAAGTTCAGAGACTCAGCTGAAATTTCCTTTGTCTCCTTCATGTGCCCAGCTGCCAGCATGTCCTGTTGTTGTAAGCCTCTGTGGTGGGCTTGGCATTCTTGAGTTGTATTTACTATTAGCTTTCTGTTATGGTTTAATGTCTTCTACTGTTAATATCTGCCAAAGTCTCTGAAGTGTGAGGGTGGAAACGAACAGGTCACGGAGAAGCAATGTGAGCTGCTGGGGTTCCCAGTGCAAGGACCTAGCAGTGAGGAGATGGGATGGCTTTGGGTCTCATCTTTTCCTTGTGGTGGATAAAGGGCAAGGCTTTCTGAACCTTCACTTCCAGGTGGGGCTTTGGGATTCTGAACTATGTACTTCAGCATAGCTTATGGATTTTAAACCTGTCACACCGCACTTCTATTATAGATATGGCACTGCACTTGGAAGCTATTTTCTTGATCTTTTGCCAGCGAGGCTTTTGTAGCAGTCCTTGGAAGATATACTGTAGCAGTTCCCTTTTACAATATCTATCATTAACACCTCTTTGGCATCTGCAAGAGGTTTTTCTTTGCTGGAGATTGGAGCAGTTGATTAAGCAGCCCTTTGCTGTCCACAGGCAGTTTCTCATATTTCCACCTTGTTTCAAATCTCCCTTTCCTAGCAAAGGTCCTGGAGACAGGTGGTTGCAGGGCAACTGCTGCCCTTACTTTCATGGTAATAATAAACTGTTTGAAACATTTCAATCAGGCCAAAGCAGTGAGACAGCTTTAATGAGGATTTGTAGTGACCTTCTGTTTTATAGTAGGTGGATACTGGCACATTGTCAATTTTGAGTCTTACTGATCTTCCAGTGGCTTTTGATACTAGAGATCATAAGTTTATCCTAAGATACCTGTAGAAGATCCTGAGCCCGCTGGGCACTGCTCTGACGTTGCTTCTTTAGTATTTGCCTCAACGGTGTCAGTTGGTCACTGTAAATATCTCCTTTTCTGATACTGCCCTGGTGGACTGCAGGGTTCTTGGGGCTATGAAGTGGGCATGTCCCAGGTTTCCTGTACCTATGCATCAGCTGCGCATGCCTTTCCAAAACTCACATGCATAATGGCATGAAGGGAGTGCCTGGGTGCATTTGTTTTATACTAGTATTTCTGTGTATATGACAGCAGTGCCTGCCTGCCAAAATTTAGTCTGTGTATTGCAAAAGTAAATGCAAAAAATGATGACTCCCTGTTGTCTCCTTTGGATCGTTTTGTTTTAGTCTTGATTCAGTGTCTTAAATCACAGCAGCAACCTAGGCATGGGGAAAAGTGTAGGCTGTTTCTGGTTACTTGTGAGATGCTGGGGAAGGTTTTCTGGATGCCAAGAGGCAACCTAAATGGACTGCTCTTGCCATTTGAGCTAGTAGTGACAGTAAGTCTTCCTGATAGAAACCAACAGCTAGATCATCAGCTTTTCCTGTCTGAGGGGAACTTGACTCGTGGGACATCTGCTGAATGTTTCTGCCTAATTCTTCAAAAAACAAATATTCAAGGTATGGCATCTTTATATTTAGAAGGAAGGTTTTTATTTTTTTCAGAGTTAACCTCATGTGATTATTCTATTTTTCTTTACTTTCAGTTTTTTCTTGCAGTGATTTGAGGTAGACTTAATCTTGTATCAAAGACATCAGCAGTTAGATAAAGAGCTACCTCTGGGCTAGATGTCTAGACTGTGGACTTCTGTCTGTAGAAAAAATAAATCTGTACTGTGATTGATTTAATCCATAAGTGGGCTTGTATGATGCAGACATTTAAATCATAAGACTTCTATGTATTTGTGAATTGCTGTGGTGTTGTGGTTGTTAAATACTTGGCCTCAGCCAAGGAGCTGAACCATTGCTATTTGGAGAGTGGGTGTAAATAGAAGATTATGGTCTGAACAGTTGTAAGCTTGGGATGCAAAAGCACGGAAGAAGGCTAAGTGCCAAAGGATCCCCAAGTAGCTTGTGCAATGTCTGCCTGTCACAGGCTTGTTAGCAGTACTGCTTTTGGTCACCTTGCCCACTCATGACATGCAGCACAGCCATCAGGGAGCTGTCCTGCGGGGTGGAACAGCGGCCTCAGTAGATGGGCTCACTTCGGGGGATTGGGAGGAGAGCTAAGAACTAGTTTCCCTAGGAGCTGCTGTGTTGCAATGCAGAGGTATTGAAACAAGCACCCAAAAGGTGGAAGGTGCTTGTGTTGTTGCTGACTGCCTCATTTTCATTTCTCCCTTGCCACTCAGGCTGTGGTTTCCTAACACTGAGCTGCTGGTTCACTGTGCTGTCCATTCAATTAAACTGTCTGTGTCCATCTTAGAAGAGCTAGTTGATAATTTACCTTGTGATTTGGTGTATGTATCCTCAAATTGTAGCTGCCTATTTGAATCATGTTTTGCTTTGAAGTGATTTCTAAGGTCTCTTTACAGCCTCTGTGGATTTCACTGTGGCAGCTAAATCTGATAGGAGTTATGAATTGGAGCCCTTCACCACCACAGTTCAGTCCAGGGTATTAAAGTGAACTGAAATCAATAGTGGCTTACATTATAATGTGCCTGGCTCTGAACTGGAAACTGAAGAATAGGCACGTTGCTTGTTTTGCCTCTTCTGCTAGAAGGCAGCAGCCACTGGCAGGAGGAAGGGTGGTCGGCATCAAGAAAGTTCTTGAACCTTGCTAGTATGACTTGGAAGATCTCACATGGAAATGTTGTTCCTTGATGGTTAGCTTTCTATGTCACTTGTTCAGTTCTTCCCTCTGTGCTTTGGATTATATTTGCCACATGTATTAACTTTGCATGTGTTTCTAATTTACCTAGTTTCTTCAGATTTTGTAATCTCATGCATTTTTGCCATTTATCTCAAATTGTTACCAGCTGTAAAGATCACGAGTATGTTTTTTTCGCACTGTAGTCCTAATCGTAAATGAAAATGCTAACTATAACCTACATGACAACCCCCCTATTGCCACAGGAGACAATTCCTGCATTTAATACCCTGCTTCAAGTCAGCTGCTATACAGTGCTAGAGCTATGATCTGTGTAATTCACTGCTCTGTTTCCTCCACTTGCCGTGAGTAGAAAGGACGAGGATAGCAGCTTGCTTAAACGCACGATTTCTGGATGTTTGATTTCAAGTTGTTCTTTGTTTGTTGTTTGATCTAGCTAGGTGGACTTCTAGTTCTTTTTGTCTAAGTAAATATAAGAGTATTGGAGGCTTTGCTGAAAAACAAAATAAACTAAAATACTACGTTAGATGAATGTAACCTCATCAGACAAAGAGAATGCATTACTAATATAATTAAACTTAAAACAGCCTCGATAAACCAGTGGCATCCAGTAAATCCTGCTTCTTCTCTGAGTTCTTTTCAAGCTTGGAAGTCTGTAAATGTTGTTCCTACATAATGACACTTTGATAATTGAAATCAGCAAGAGCATGCCCACCTTTCTACTTTTGCCAAGCAGTGCTGTGTTTTCTTTTTTCTATTTTCTCTGTTCTTGCGTTCTTGCTTTTCAAAAATTGTCAGTGCTGTGGTAAGTGTGGCAGCAGTTTCCTTCTAGAACCAGATGATGTGGGTATCTGAACCAATAGGTGGGCTTATGCTGTTTGCAGACATCACCTTGCTCCTTTCTATGGTTGCTTTTGGTGAATCCAGGACACAGTGACTATCAGATAGAATTGTGCAGTGATGTTAATGTTCTGTTTATTTCCATGAAGCAGAAAGGCAGCAGCAAACCTTATCACCTGAACTAAGCGTTCACAGTGCTTGCCCCCTCCCGCAAGGGCTGTGCTCACTTTGCGTTAAGTAGTGTATTGATTACAAGATAACAGCACTGTGTATACAAAAAGTGTGTGGTCATGGACCTTCAGATTTCAATTGCCTATTTATCTCTCTGGAAAACTGTATAAGTTCACGGAACTGATTGGGGTGGTGTGGCATAGCTTAGGGGAAATGAGTTGGGACTGCAAAGCAGTTCATGCTCTTCTGTGGGCTCTGTGCCTTAGTGTGCAACAGCATTGACAGTAGAAAAGGTGGCATGGCTTTGCTTCTTATTTTTATCAAACATATTGCTGTGTGTTATTACACAGTAGAAATTTACTATCCTCTTAAGCTGTTTTTTGTCATCTAGACACTGTGGTTTTAAACTTTTTCCAGATATACTCCCAAACCATGCACAGTGCTGCCGAACTGATTCTGTTTTCAAGGGATTACATGAAGCTCTGGATCCTGGTTTGTTTGTTTTGTGAACATGCTCTCTCTTCGTCCCTTCTCAGTCTGATTCTTTTCACTCCTCATGGAGAATTGTAGTATTAAAACCAGGATATGAGGTTTCTTATTTTTTTTTTCCTTCCATGCTCACAGCAGACTTCATCCAGTTGCTAAATGTTTTGCCTTGGTGTGTCTGTTGCAAGCCAGGTTATTTGGAAGTAGAGTGTATAATTTTTTTTTTTCTGATGAGCTTTTCAAAGCTTGCCTAGAGGGTTGGGGTGTCCAATTAGGAATTAATGACCTAATGACAGCTTTAAAAATACCACCTGTAGACTTGAAGCTTTTAAATGAGTCTGAAGTTAAGAGTGTCGCTATAAATGCACAAATTGTGTGATATCTTCCTATGATTGGAAGGAGTGTTAAATGGCATCTATTTTCCTGTCGAATAGCTAAGGAAATTGCCAGAAGTAGACTTCAAATCAGTAAACTGATCTGCTTTCTATGTAACAGGGTCACAGACGGTTACTTAAAAGTACTAAGGCACAGTACAGCCCCACTGTAATGACACGTTTTGTCTGGGAAGAGGTTGTGTAAGTTTCTGGTGATAGTTAACCATAAACTCTGAAATAAACCTGGAGCAAAAATAAAAGCAGGAAATGCGTTTTTTTAATTTTTGCAATGGAGTAATTGAAAAATATATTTTTTAGTTATTTTAAAGAATTTATAGTTGTAGTACATCAGCTATGAGAATAAAATTAAAGCAAGGCTCTCGTGTGCCAAAGATTTTTTTTAATGATTCCAAGGGTGCGGCAGGTGAATCCATTTAGCAAGTCTAATGACTGCAAAGTGGAATGTTTTTCAAATAGCATGGATGAAACGATCTGTAGCCCATCGGCTACAGCTAGAATGATGTCATACATGGTTATGCTTTAATTCTTCCTGCACTGCTAAAGGGGAACGGGTTCTGTAATATCCGCAGACTGCCTTGCTGAATGCAAATCCTCATGCTGGAAATGGAGAGCCTTCTCTTTCTCAACATGACTGATGTTAATTTCTTTAGCAGAAAAAAATAATTTAATATGTCTCTCTAATGGTAAATTACCATTTATTGTAAATGTGCCACATAAAGGAAGTAATAAGTCATTATTATTGACCTATTAGTGTTCCTTCTATTTTACCTCTAATTAAATAAAAATGTGCACTTGGAGTTAATATGCTTTTTGTTTGAATATTCTTTTATTAGTCCATAGCCCTCAGCAACTGGTGCTTTTTCTCCATCACACTGCAGTAATCAAAAGCTTTAGTTGGATTTTGTTTAATCTGGGGGTTACTATTTTATATTAGTTATCTCCTTGAAATTGATTCCCCTACCCCATTTCTCCCCTTCTGAGACTTTCTGTTCCCCTGTGGGACTTTTGGGTGGTGTTCCTAGTCACTTAGCTCTTCAAGCACAAAGGTGTGTTTCGTTTTGAGGAGAAACCACCTTCCTGAGCTAATGATGTGAACTAGAATGCATTTGTGCTTGAAAGTGGATTTCAAGATAGAAAAATATATGAAAGTAATTATAAAATAAAGCCAGAAATGTGAAGGATGAAGGCAATGATACAGCACAACTGCTAGAACAACTGGGTGATTGAGATAGTGGGGCAGGACATGCGAAGTGTTACAAAAGTCTCACTTCTCTTTTCTCAAGACAACACAGTTACAGAAAACTGCTACTGGGACGGAAACTATCCCAAATAGGATCAGAGAACCTAGGGGCCAAGTTCCCTCATCCTTTCTCATGCTTTTTTTCCTTTGGTCAGTATTCCTTTCTGCGTTGTAGTATGGGGTTAGATGGAGGAATTGCAGGAATTTCACTGTAGCTTTTCACGCGCCATGGAGGCAAGGCACTTCCCTTTGAGCTGGGAAGCGTAGACTTGAGCTTAGTTTAGTAAGGAAGGCATTGAGCCTGACCTACACCCTAAGCAGAGATGTGTGTGTTGTGGTGGGATGTGAAGGTGATCAGTGCTATCACTACCTTATTATGTCACATGCAGGAAAATGCAACAGACAAACAACCCACCCCAAAACAACAGAAAAACAGAACCCCCATCACATCTTTTAGAGAGAAGTTGCACTCAGGAGAGTGTCCAATACTTTGTGTGCTGGCACTTGCATGCCAAAGCTGGTATATTTATTCTGCCAGGCAGACAAGATGTTCTGTGAGCTCGTATTTTTCAGGGTTTCAGTGTGTTGGTTGTTTTGAATCCTACTCTGAAATGCTGTGTTTTCCCCCGTGCATCACAGACATCACACTCTGAGATTTGAATTCACTCTCTGGCAGCAGAAACCTAGCAGTAAAATGTCCTTGCTTGTTCTTTATGGAGCACCTTTTATTGGACACACCTAATCCCAAGCACAGGCGGAGTGGAAGGCAACGTGTTACTTGTATGCCCTTAGTGATCCTGCAGCAGTAATTATCAGCAAGGTTACTCCACCCTGAATCAATTGAATGGTGATGGCAAATCTGAACTGTACTGCAATGATATCTTTTGCCATGTATCTCTTAACTAATTAAAATATGTAAATGCAACAGTGGGCAAAAATTACCATAGTATGATTAAGAAAAAAATAGTTATTACTTTAGAGATGTTCAAGAGCTTGGCTAACTGAGGAATCTAAGTCCCCTTAGACTGTCACGAATGTTGATAGCTATGTCAGTTCATGGCTGTTGCAGGAGTAAGAAAACCTGTTGAACCACCTGTCATGCGTTTCTCCAGAAAAAATATCCATATGCAAGAACTGAAAAGTCTTCTGAAGTGCTGAATATATTTAAATTTACTTTTCTGGTATAGTTCCCTTTGTCACCTCTCCCAAATGCTCCTACAACCTTTCTGTTGCTTCTTCAATCTTCCTGTACTTACTCATCTCCTTTTTTTTTGTTTTTTTTTTTTTGCTTCTTAACCATACTCTGACCTCAGTCTTCTCTCTCAGGGCTCAGCCTCTTTTTTTCACCAATCCCCTGGTACTCTTCTCTGCCTGCTTTTGGTTTCACTTGCTTTATTTTATCCATTTTTATTTTTTCCATGATGCCTTTCTTACCTGAACTCTGTGAGGTCTGCTTTGAGGAACGCAAGTACCTGAGGCCAGATAGTAATGGAGTAATGCGTTTAAGCAAATTGTGTTCTTCCAAGGAAGAAAACAACCTTTCTGATGGGAGTGACATTATCCTGTTGTAAGAACTCTTGTAAAAGAAGAAAATGAAAAGGGGAAATAAAAAGTGCTTTTCCTAGAACTCCTAAATGGTCAATCTGTTCAGCTCAAATTTTTAAATCTCTGATGATTATTACTCTTCAGCCACGTTCTTTAATAAGACTGAGGGAAAAAAATATGGAATATAATCTTTTTAATGCTATTTGTATAAGAGTTCTAATGTAGAAAATCAATACCTGCTATTCAAGGGAAAACTACTGAAACAAAAATTACTGGTGGACAGGCGTGCAAGGCTGTTGGCTTTGATTGTTCCTCCTGACACAGTACTGTGCTGGTATTTAGAAAACCCAGGAAGCAATTGGAAGTGCTGATGTTATGGAACAGTTATAACAATTTAGTGTTTGGGGTATAGCTGAAACCTTAGGGTCCAGCACCGGAGAAAATATTTTTGTATGGGCTTTAAAAAATGTATATTAATGAGCAAATTGTGCACATCAAATGAAAGACAACTACTGTCCCACAGGGACTTTATTTTGGTTGTTAATTATTTAAATAAGTAACAACAACAACGCAACCCTCTGTGTGAAATTCTTGAGAGTCATATACAGTGCTGAGATTTTTTAAATTATTTTTTCAGATTTTTCTTTCCCCATACTTAATCACAGGAGTTTTCCTTGTTCAATCTGGAACACAGATTACTCTGCAGTCATTCTTTGTCTGTGCCAGCTCATATAATTCACATTTTTATTACCTTGATCAATTGAAACATTTTATTAAAGGTCAAAAGAAAAGAAAAATTGTAAAATTAAAAATGGAAATGGATTTGATTAATGACTGAAACCATAAATATGGAAGCAAATGATCCAATTTATTGCCTTTTTCTGTTTAATAATTATCTCTGTCTTTGGTTCTAGTTCTGCATTTTATTCTAGCTGCTTTGACTATACAACTGATGGTCCTTTATCTATAAACTTGGGAGAAATCTGCATTAACCTATGAATGTTTAAAATGGCTGCTAACAATGGCAGTGTGAGACAGTGTTGAACTTGACCAGATGTGTTTTGATTTGCAAATTCAGTACTGAAACTTATTTTCATTCACAAATCCAATTTTCCTGTTATTTAAATTAAATGTTGGATCATTTGTTATTATTGAAAACCTATTTAACTGACTGTATATGTGTATGGGATGGACTGTGTCTGTGCTGTGGAACAAGTATATTCAGCAGTGCACTGTGATTCCACTGGCAGCCAGACCTGATCCGAGCACACATCATCTTTCACTGCTCCTCTAAGAGGAGTTAGGGCTGTTTGAACAAGGGAACAGAAATGCAGAATGAGTCTAGTGATGGGGTGGCCTAGACAATGGAGTCATCTTGATCCTTGATCCTATTATAGCACATCTGATCCACACTTCATAGCCCATGTAGGTCCAGTGGGAAAGGAAAACTTTTGAAAGCTGAGCGATAGGAAGCGAAGTCCGAGCTTACAAGGGTTATTCCAGAAGGGCTGGGAATTACTGCTCTGATTTTCTTAAATACTGAGTGTAAGATGCTCAGGGCACCTACTTTAGAATACTGCCTGGCAACCAGCACTTCATATGTTGAAAGCTACATTTTCTTTGAGGTCTCTTTTTAAAGTGCTCCAATCACAAACTGTATTCAAACTTGTATAAATCAAACCCTACATCTCAAATCAAATGCTATCAGGAAAGAAAAAGTAAAAGAACTAGTAACCATCTGAAGGGGGAGAAAATTGATTTGAGTAATTTGTGTAAAATTGTATAGCTTCTGTGGCAGGTGATGAGGTTGTATAAGCTTTTCAGGTCATCTTTTTTAGTGGATAAAGTGAGGTTTTCGTTAGTTACAGCTTTGTTTCTTCTCCGGAAGAACTCCACCGTGTTCAGTGGCTGAAGCAGAAAGACCTGATAAAATGTCACTGCGGTCTGTTGTACATGCAAGGGAGTGAGTGGAATTGTTCAGTCAGCCTCAGTCTGATATGTCTCAGGTTTGGAATTTTTGATTTTTTTCCCAACTCAGTAATACAATTGTAACTCAGGGGTTTTTTTTGTATGTGCAATTGTACAGTACTTTGAATATGCTAGTAGACCTTGGTTGAGAAGATTGATGGATTCTAAACATATCAACAGGAAATTAATGGAGAGTATCTCAAGGGATTATTTTAGACACAAACAAGAAAAGACAGTTACTTTGAGCAGCAATCATATCATTCTTTTACGTACAGTCACTCTTCGAGACGTGTCTGATTCACTGGTAATTACAATTATAAATAACTCTTATTTGGCCTGAGTGATTATGTTCATGCTCCAGTGACCGTGCCTATAAGTACTAAGGCATATAATTAGACCCTTTTTTGACCTTTCAATATCATGTTGACCATATCTAGGCTATAACAGATCCATAGCCTACGTAGTTGTTTAGGGCCAGATGGTGTTTTCATGCAAAATTAACGCAAGAGGTTGCTTCAAAGCTCCTTGTTCCATGTGCAGTGCAAGAATAGATTATTGAATTGAGATCTGGCATGATATGATGAACTGTAACTGAACTTACTGAGTATGAGTATTTTGTGTATCACCTGCCTTTCTGTCCAGCATTCTCTGTGTCCTTCCACGTAACTTGTAATATTTAAAGAAAAATTTTCATTTAGAGCCAAGATGTAAACTTCGATCTGACTGTAGCAATAATTCATGTGTTTTACCAATAGCAATCTTTTATGCATTTAGTTAATGATAATAACGGTCCTTTTAGAATAACATGCCAAGGTATGTAATTTACAGGAAGTGTATGTATACTTTTTACATCCAAAGTAAGCATTACATTACCTAACTGCAAGAAGAATACAGGATTTTCAGTCCAGAGTTATTATATAGTGCGGCAGAATTTCACACATAAAATCCAATGACTAATTCCTTTTCCTGTAATTTTAGTTTGGACTGTGTCCACTTCAAGTGTTTTACATTTTGAATAAGGGTCGCACTGAGGGAAACGACAAAAAAAACAGATAGTTACAAGGCTGTCAGGCATTGCTGAGAATTTCCTCAACTTGGGAGATGGCACCGAAGATAAGCATTCTCTTGAAATAGGCTTATGGGCCTGAACTTTCAGAAAGAAGTTAATGTTCAGTGTAGGAAAACAGCACTTCTCAGTATCCAAGAACACAAATAATCCTTTTTGAAATTATGGACTGTGGCCTTTGACCACAGTTAGAAAGTTATGAAATGGAAAAGTGTATATCAGCTCTACATCTTGACTGCAGCTGTTACTTCACCTTACCTACTGGTGAATTAAGGAACGCATTAGAGACATTACTTATATATATTCATTGGTTTGATGCTAACAAGTTGGCAAGATACTGGGCTAAACTGTACCTTCAGATAGCGTTAGTATTGCTTTACTGAGAAGTAATAATGTCGGTTGTGTCTGGAATCAGATGTAAGAATTTCTGCAGTGCCCGGTTTCCATTCAGTGCTTTTTGTTAGACTTTGGAAATGAGGTCCAGCACTAATTTTTTTCAGGCAGTGCCTCCATTTTTCCACACATACATTTAAATGATCCTCTCGTGTGCAGTCTGTAGCCAAGCCGTACGATCTGCACCTTGCTTCAGGTAATGGGCTCAAGATGTGTTTAGAATCCCAGGTGACAGGGGTTATTGAATTTACATACTTGGTGTATGAGACATGCAAAAGTAACATATAATAATCTCTGATGATTTTGATGACCTAAAGGAGTACATTAATTTCCAATTATGACTTAAATGCGCCTTGTTGTGAATGTGTCTCAGTTTTGATGTTTTGTGCTCTTTGTTGCAGAAGGAATTGCTGCTTTTTATTTGTTTGGGATCCACCCTTCTAACCTGTTTAAAATAGAATACTGCAGGGTCTCATCTTGTTCCCTTTCTGTCACCTCTCATGAGTTCTGTGAACCTCCCCCCCAGCTTCAAATTTGAAATGGACGTCTCCTGTTCATTATTTGGTTACGCAGGGAGTGAATGCAATTTGATCTGGTAGCCCAGGAAGATTTGAAACTCCTCTCTGAAAAACTGAAATCAGTATAGGAATTATTAAGAAAAAATGAATAATGTGATTAATGATATCATTTTCTAATATCTAGGTTTCTTTGGGTGGTTATTTTTTTACTTGGTGCAGAACCTGCTTTAATTATCGTGTGGTTTCTTTTTTTTCGGTTATATTCAGTGGTACTTGCACTGTTGCTCAATTTCTTAAAATATGAATATTCTCTTTATTGTAAAAAGAGGTTAGAAAAGACACTGAGCAAAGACAGTAGTGCACACCTGCTGTGTTAAAGCCTTGCCTTTTTTGTGGTGACTTTTCCTAAAATAACCCCTTCCGAGGTGTGTACCAGGAGTATCTCATCTCCGTTGATGAGAGGCTATGAAATCCTGTTTTAAGCATGAGTATGTGTAATATGTTTTGGTTTGTTTGATTGCTTTTGTTTTGGTTTTGTTTTTCTGGAGTTAAAATCTTCTATTTGATTTTGTGCCTTTGTTTGTGCGCTCTCATTTTGTAAGGCAGCTGTTTAGGCTTATGCAATGCAAGATAATGCAAACAAACACAGGAGGTTCAGTCAGCATTATGTTTTTGTTTTACTCTGTACTTCCAAATGATAGGTTGCAGTAAGTATTCAATTTTCTGATGAGGCTTAAAAGAACTTAGGCTCTCCAGTGTATCGGCACAGGACTCCTGTTTCACCATGATAAGAAAGTGTTTGCCTTTAGGGAAAAGGAAAATGATTGAACGTGTGTGTTTTACATTACTTGAACCATGATCATTTTACTGAAACAGGCCAAGACATTAACAAGGGTTTGGCCATGAGGGAATTAAGAGTCAGCCATGTACCTTATATCCCAGACTGATGTTGCTTTTTTCTTTAAAAAATAAAAAAAAAAAAGCAACTGGAATTAAATGTGGTAGGTTATATGCAGACACATAGATAAGAGCACGTGTGTGTCCATCCATATACACAGGTAACCAATATACAGTATCTGTATGTAAAGCCTAGCATTATTACTGCGTGTTAGTAGTGTGATGGTCAAGTAACAAAGCATATGCCAGGAAGAAAATACCATTGTAGTGTTTACTTAATTGTCAGAAGTTACAAGGAACACGATGTGGTTACATCAAGGTCAGTGTCTTATTCGCATGGATTTGAACTTAAATGAAAGGTTTGTTAAATTCAGATGTGAAGCTGTGCTATTTATTCTGTACTTATGGTTTTATATTTTTTTGGTAATTACAGTAGCAATGTACACTACTTTATAGGCTTCTCATTTTCAGACCTCTGATCTGCTCTCCTTTAGGAGCTGTCTGGCTGCAGTCATCTGCCCTTTTGAGTTGTGTTTGGTGCCTTTTGAGGTTTCCCAAGCTGTATCCAGAAGCGTTATAAAAACATTGTTGACAATTCCACATCTGCTGAGAAGACTGGGGAGCCATGAGGGTGGCAGTCCCAATGAGAACCTGAATGCTGTGACAGTGCTGATGTTAGTCAGCCTGCTTCCTTTCAAACAGGAGCTGTTCTGTTATTATTTTGGAGGGCATGACGTAAAGAGGCATTGGGCCACTTGCTCATACTCTGTTGGAAGAGATTTGCTAGAACACAAGCATCATATACAGCAGTAGTCTGTAACCAAGTTGCCACATATACTAACACACACCAAAATTGGGGTGTGGAAAAGAAAATCCTGGCATCTGCCTATTAAAAATGGAATGGCACAATTGATGATGCTTATTCATTTGGTGTTAGGGTAAATTTCAATCAGAGAGATGATAAAAATAGGCTGAATTGTTTCCAGTGAAGTTGTCTCCTGTAGCTGGTAGGGCAGTAGTGGTTTATTCCAAGTTTACAACTCTGCAAATTGTTATCTAGTTGTTTAGAAGAGATGCTGCAAGTTCTCAGAGGTACAACCACGCAGTGATCTGAGACACGCCGTCAGCCTGCTGATACTTGTACCAACTCAAAGTTCCCAGGCAGCTCTGGACTTAAGCCCTTAGCCAAACTCTGGTGTTTGGTGCGTGCTTGTTTAATAAGTGGTTTAAAAGTTTTAAATGGTCACAATCTGCATGTTTACTTCCACAAATTGCATGGACCAAACCCTCTTCTTGTTTAGATCAGTCCATGCTGGTACAGTATGAGTGTCTATTTAAATCTTTCCCATACAGTTTTTTCAGTTCAGATGGTAGGCCTTACGAAAACGTAGCTCCTCCTCTGCTGACCTACCGGATAAACTGTTGAGGCTCCAGGCAGGTTTCTGGTGGTGGGCTTGGGTAGCTTCCACAGCCTGCTTTTCTCTTGGCACTGCCAGCATTTCCTGGTGGGGCGCAGCATCTTTAGGCCTCATGGAGCATGTGGCATTAACCTGTGAAATCAAGATTTTCACCGCAACGTAAGCTGTCACCCAGGAAAGCAGTGTACAATGCATTTGTGAAATGTATGAAAAGAAGTCCAGGAATTCGGTTAATTAACCACATCGGTTTCTTAACGTGATCAATTTTAATTAAACTGAATTTTAATAGAGATCTGTGTAGTCTGTAGAGAGCAATTGCTAATTCTACAAAGCATGTGCTGCTTTTCACTTCAGATTTGCTCCCATCTAATTAATATGGATAGGGCATTAAGCCTTTTTGGACTCTGGTGGTTTTCATTTCATGACTATTAATGATTTTAATGAACTGGACTAATTCAGTAGTTTTCATTCTAGTGTTTCAGAGCTTTGTTCATCACAATTTTCAGGTTTATAATTGGTTTCCAGGTCTTAACAGTGGTCATTGATCAGCTTCAGCAGTTTCTTTTACGACCCAGTAGGAACATAAGAAAAGTTTTTAACCCTTTGCTAGCATGAGGGTGCATTAAAACTGCCTCAGTATCCAGAGAAAGAAGATGGCATCTGGGAGGGTGCCAAATTGGGTCTGAAAGTGAGCTGTGTAGGATGTTGCCACTGAAGGTGTGAGGCAGATGAAAAACAAATGCACAAGGTGAAATTCTGTCAGTCTTCAAGTGTAGTTATGGCACAGAGTTTACAAAATAGAAAGCCTCCCTCTGTACTGTTCCTCATGGTAGATTTTGTATCAATACTGTACTATTTTGAAGCATTGCTTGCCTGCTATATATGTTCCAAATGGTTGTGAAAAGGTGGAGGTTATTCATTCATAAAGTGCCAAGTATATTCAAAACTTTGCATTAACATATCAACAGAACTCTTTTGGTACCTTATATTTTTAGGTCAGAATAAGTTCCTTTCCAACTGCAAAAATCAGCACAAAGCATCTGCCTCTCAGTCATCCTGGACCCAGTAAATTGAAAAAAACTTTGCAGATTTGTTTTAGATGTAAACACTTCAATTTACAGGCTGCATAGAATGCTTTGTAGTCCCTACAGACTACATGCTGAAGGGTGGAAATAAGGAGCAGCTACATGTGTCCTGCTGTCACGATGGTGCTACTCCGTTAGTTGAGATTGCTGATGGACACTGAGCATACAGGGTAGGAGGAGGTTAGCTCAGCAGCTGCCTGGCTGCTACTCGCAGCCATGGGAAGGCAGTGTGGCCTCATCACTGAAGCTGCCTGTGGGCACTGAGTTCCTCTGAAGTGAGTCAGGAGAAAGCTGCACTCTCCATGTCTCTTGCTGATTTATGTGCCAACCTTTTTTCCTCTCAATGTTGTAGACCGTGCAAGTTTGGAGTCAGCAATGATGAGGCATTTCAAACCAGTGATTTCATAAACTCTTATATATATTTTTAAGTTCCAGTTAAATATTTTCTAAGTGCTAATGACAGCTTAGAATTATTTTTCAGTCTTTAAAAGTTAAAAATAAGAAATGCTGTATATTGTATCAGTAGGCAGTTCAGAGACCCCATGCATGAACCGTCAGCAAAATATCAGGAGGTCATGAATTAAGGCTGAAGAGAGGTTTTGTTTTTTTTTAAATTTGAATTTTCCTTTGAATTTTTAACAGAAGTAGGAGCGATAGCTTTGATGAAATGGTGCTGAATGGAAGTGTATTTGTGCTACTTCACTAGCGTTGGCTGGCACTGCACGCTCATCATCTACCAGAGTTCATTGAGTGATTGTTTTCTAGTGCTGCACAGATAAGACAGAGGTGCAAGAGACAAAGGCTTGTACATGTTCACAAGATTAAATAATGATCATAGCTATCCCTTCTGGTTCTGTACTCTCTGAAGGTATTAGCAGAGTTACCATTCCTTTGGACAGAAACTTCACTGTTTGACAGAAGGATCTGTTTTCTAATGCTGCCAGATGTAATCTGGCTGCTTGTACCTGAGATGAAAGCCTCCCATGCAGCTGCACTGTGGTTTGAAAATCTCTCAGCTCAGCATCAATGCTGAAACAATCGGCTGCTTAGAGATGCATCGTGCTTTCCAACAGTCCGTTAATCCCCTTTCAGTCCTCCTCAGGGTTTGCTTTTAGCTGGTTCTGTCCTCAGACTGGCACTACTGAAGAATATGACAAGGTTGTAATGTATGGATGTGTAAGACCAAAATTGTTCAATTGTTAAATGATAATGGTGGAAAAGATGCTAATGACTTGATTTGTTCCCTGACACAATGGTGTCTCTTTCAAGCTTGCTTTTCTCCCTCACCTAGTGCTTTTAACACTTCTAACATGTCTAAAACAGTGCTGTCTGGATCAGAGCTAAAGAACGTGCTGAAGTGAGCAGGGTAGTGCAGGCTTGGCTCAGTATTTTCTATGGTAAAGGGAATGGAGGCTCTTGTTTTATTTGCTTGCCATTTGTGAGGTACGAGCTTATCTGTAGTCCAGCAAGCTTATGTTATGCAGGGCTGGGATGATTTCTTGGGTTGAAGATAAAGGGGAGAAATAACCATATGCTTATTAGATTTTGAGAAAGAGGAGTTAGCCTTAGATTTCATCTCTGTGTAGAATAGCTTCATGAGACTACTTGGATATATATGTAAGGAAGTACTTCTGGATGGTAAAATTAACCAAGTGGAATCCTTCTTACTCCCCACCCCTTCCCCTGCTTTGCTCCATCTGCCCTCCAGAGCAGAGCTGTGTGAGGGGGGGGGCAGGATCCTGACTTGGTGGTGAGATCTGCATGACATTATCTGCGTCTGTGCCCCAGGCAGGATTTACTCATTTCCTGTAATTTACAGCTTGATGCAATGATTCTGTAAAGTCAGAAAACATTCTATATGAAAGGATTAAGAGCTAGGTTTACAGCTGCAAGAAATACAGATATGTAACCATGTTTTATAACCTATTATTGCCTTATAAAGTGGCGAGTTTAAATATTAACATGGTGGTAGAGGAATCTACTGTCACTGATATGCCAAGGTTGTGGGAATGGTAGAGATAAATGCTAGCTCTGTAGTGAGTGTAAAGGAACTGACTATAGAAGATGTTTCATGGAGTCCATGTGTAAGAAAAGATATTATTAGAAGCAACTTGCCAACATGATTTTAACAGTTATGATTGGTCGACTGTTGCCGTGCCAGTTGACACAACAGCATAAAGGTGTTAAGAAAGCAGATGTCAGTTTATTCATTTAGGTTCCAATTAATATATATTTTTTTTACTTTGCATTTCTTTTCTTTGACATAATACAAGAAATGTTGAAGGCAAAGCAGAAGGAGGATAAATAATGGGAAATAAAGACAAAACAACATTAAAATACAGCAAACTACAATCTACCTATGAATGTAATTTTGTAAGCAAGAGTAAGAAGGGAGGAGAAATGTTAAAAAGCACTGGATATGGATATTACAGTGCATATTCAGTGCTTAATGTACTCCTGAGCATAGAGTTGCAGCAACAAAAAAGCAGGTGTAATTTAGAAAAAAGTCACGTTTGAAATGTTGAGATCCTAGTTTTCCTTTTTCTTTCATCATTACAGTCAGTACGGTAACAAAAAATAGCTCTCGTGATGTCATAAACTTTACTGAAGAAAGCTGTGTGTTTCTTGAATTATTTATTTTTCATAAAACATTTATAAAGTGCTACCAGACAACATGTACGAGCAGTATAATAAAATCAATGAGCATTAAAATCAGAATAAATTCGGACACCTCATACATCCCACGGGATTATTCTTTAACTGTGCTCTGTATGTGGCTACAAAACACCTTTTCCTACCATCCTTGATCCTGCATTGTCTGTAGGGTGGCTGTAGGAGCCAGAATCACACAGCTGGGCTCCCCTCAGCCAGTTGTATGGCCAAGGGTCTGTCTTCCAGGTGGGAGATAGGTGTTCATGTTGCTGAGCTGCTTCCCCCCTTTCCACCTGTGATGCCTTTCTCATATTGCTGAGCACTAGTGTTCTGCAGAGGTTTGAAATGTGACATGGAGCTGACTGAACGAGCTCAGGAAAGACTGTCTCTGTGGACGAGTGGCGAGTGAAATTATATCGCTTTCTCACACACACAAGTGCTTTGCAGCATACGTTCTGGTGGCAAACGTTCTATTGTGAAATTTATCTTTGCAATTGTTGTGTGATAGTTCTGCTATGAGGTGTTGCTGAGGCAGCCGAATGCCTTTTCAGGAGTGCAGCATCATCATCTACTCATGTAGCTCTCAGCTCATCTCTTCAGTTCCCAGTCAAAGTCCACAGCCTGGGGAGGCAGGTTACTGTGCTGCTGGCTCTGCTGTGCTCGGGACTTCTCAGCTGCTCTCTCATCATTGCTCTTCAGAGCAATTGTTCTGGGTGTCCTGGATTAGCACAGTGTGGTTCCCCTGGGGCAATGTTGGCATTGTCTGCTGATAAACTGTCGATATGTTTCCCAATAATAACCTGTCAGTTGCTATGTGCTCTGGTGTGATTTCCTGGCATGTCACTTATTGGTGGATTATAATAGTCCCCATCTAATTTCTAGGCAACATCTGCCAGCAGATGGGTCTCATACCCATACCTCTTCTCTTGTTAATCCTGTTGGTTCCAGATCTCGGTTACAATTGAGTATCTGCACATAATTGTTTTTTTCTTTGTTTGCTTTAAGTTGTTAGGTCAGCTGCTGAAGAAACAAATTTGGCAGGAAACTTCCTTTGATTCTAAGCAAATCTTGACTATTTCTCATCTACGTGAAAGAGGGGAAAATTGAACAAATATATATAATACAAATAAAATTCTAACTGAAATAAGTAGAGCTAACACTGCTAATTTACTGCTTCTCCCTCAAGAACTTGAACCTGCATCTCATAGTACTGACCCTAAAACCAGGCAATACCGTCACTTTCTTTCTTATACCCTTTTTCATTTGTTTTTGTCTCAGTAAATGTTCATGTTTTGTACTAACTGAAGTTATATCAACAGCATATACTGTGTATGGTTTTTGCTTGTGGAGGGAGAAATGGAGGTTCAGGTTTTCCTGAGCAGAGAGATCTGCAGCACCACCTGGCCTTGTGGCACAGCTCTTGGACAATGCTGCTGACAGCTCTGCTGATGGGTCAGTACATTGGATTTTACATGTTTCCTATTAGTCCTGGCCCGTGCAGTCTTTGGGTGTCCCAAGTTAAATCTTGCAGTAAACAACTTGAATCATATTTTCTATTTTATGTGCGTGTAGTTGCCTAATTTCTGTTGTCCTCTTGTTTTTTTAAAGGATATTTTTTGTATGCCACTCATCTCAGCAGTAGGCAGATATAAGTGGTTAAAGTGATGCTTTGCCGAATTTTGCAGTTCATGACTGTATCGAAGATTCAACAGATAAATGTTTTTAATTACACAGGAGTTATTCATTTTTAAAATTGTGCCAATCACTCATACTTGTGAATGTGCTTTCTGCATTATCACAAGACCAATCTGTTAATTTTGCCAGGGTGTGTTTTGCTATGCTGATCAAAGTGTACTGATCTCATGACTGAACGGCTGAAGCATCTAAAAAGCCTCTAAGGCTTCATAGAACAACCACTATACTGAGCAACTGTTGCAAGTTTTTGTATGCAGGCTCATCAAATGATGTGAATTCTGGTTTTTGCAACCTGACTGCTCCATCTACAGAAATCAGATGAGAAATCTATTTTAGCTGCTGTGGTTAGAGTAGCTTTTTGCCATGGATCTCTCCGCAGTAGTCAGTACCCTGACAAGAACACCCAGTGGCTCAGCTTGTACAAAGTTCTGAGACTTCAGCAGTGATCTCGTGGTCTGAAGTGAGTAGAGGTGTTTGAGATCTGTTCTGATGAAGAAAATTCATTGCCTTCAGGTCTGCACTGTGGTCTAAAAAATAATAGGCCTTCTCTGACTGAAGTGGTTTGTGGCAAAATGCCTCTTCTTTTTAAAAATCTCACACCATCAAAATGTCAGGTGTGATCTGACAAGGAAGGCTGAGTCAGATTCAGTGAATATTGCATACCCAGTTGGAATACTCAGCTTAGGAGTAGCAGCTTTGACAGCTTTTTGCTGGCTTTCCCTGGTGTTCCTTTCCAGTACTCTGCCCTCATGGGATGATACCTGCTTTTCCCTTCTTGAAAAGTGCTGTGTGCTCCTGATATGTGGCAAGTACTTGGTGTTAGACGGTACCAAAAGTGGTACCTAAATTTGTGCAAAAATAATAATAATAATAATAGCGTTAGTAAATAGAACTGAAAGCGTGCATCGATTTCCTGTAGTACTCTGCCATGCATTGCTCAGCTTTGTACAAGGCACGTGGATAAAGTTTGTACAAGGCACGTGGATAAACCTTCCTGTAGGCAGTAGCATCGTACTGCTGTAATCTTTCGTGCCTCCACATTGCTATTTGCTCTTGCTATTGCTGAGCAAAACGTGGGAGTGCAAAATGGGATGACCAGCCGATGTTGTGAGCAAGGTCACCTGATGCCCATCTCTCCAAGCTAAGTAGGCTATTGCTCTTCACTGAATCATTGGTGAGCTCTCTGCCTCAAAGAGTGGGTGACCATGACAAAGAAGAGCTTGGCTTGCTCACTTTTGGCAGGAGGGTAAAGGTGATGCTGGGAGCCTCAGGGAGGCAGAAGCAATTAATTCTGATTTGGAAACCTTTATGCTAGTTCTTAAGATGGTAAAAATCAGTTTTTCATGTACTGTATGGAACTGAGCATGTGCTGGTTATGTTATGTCATACTTCGGACATAACATAAAGATAAATAAAGAGTGAGGAAGGTGGAGATGATAATTTTGAAATAAGTGATCATGAATGATTCTGTTTAAATGCTATGGAAAGATGTACATAAATGCAAAAAAATTCAGAAGGGAAAAATTTGAGAAAGTGATCAAAGGAGCATCAGTTAACTATAGTGTGAAATAGTAAGGAAAACTGCTCTGGAATGTCAGTATAAAGAAATTCCAAGGTACAGTGTAAAATTTGCAACTGAGGACAGGGCTTCAGGATGTAGTTGCTACAGAGATAACTCAGGGTGAAAAGTAAGTTATGCAACCCATTTACAGTCAGGTTTTTTGCACGCCCTGAAACTGTCATTAAATTTAGGCAGATCTGGTGGGAGAACAAATGTGCATGATCTTGCTTTGAGTAAATTTTGATTGAAGGGTGGCTACTGAGACTCTGGCATGGCTCTCCAAAAGAAGCCATGGGCGACAGCAGGCCTAAATGGGACAGAGGTGGAGCCCAGCATGCTGTTCAGATGTGCTGCCTAAAGGGAGGGTGTAAGACAGAAACAAGCTGTGTGCTGCCTCTGGTATTTTTCTGCCCTATGCTGTTGCACAGTATGGGTTTACCCTCAAAATTTGTCAGTTAGAAACCTTTTGTACTTTTCAAGTCTCCCATTGACTGTAAATAGGCTTTGAATTATACCCCAAAGCAGCAAGTACAGTTTAATTTGCACAGTCCCCATTGCCTCAGCTCAAGGTATTTCTTAAGCTGTGCTTAAGAGAAAGCAAGGTCTGCTTACCAATGTTTTACACAAACCACCCGCAGCTGATACCCTTAAAGGCAGGCAGGTGATTTTATGTGAAAGCTAAGTCTTAAGTGAGTAGCCATACTTATACAAGGATATTAAATGCATATTAGATACATATTTAATTTCAAAACCTGTCTAATGCTGAGCAGGAAGTAGTTCCTTTACAACAAGCAGGATTAGCTATTGCCTTAAATTAAGAAATTGGCTTAGTCGATACAGAGAAATATTCAGTGTACCCAGTGCTGAAGAAATCAGCACGATATCTCCTGTGTACCCTTCACATTTCAGGGATCCAGGGACTTTTTTTTTTTTTTTAATTGAACGCATTTGAAATTAAATCTAGGAGACTATTAGCAAAGCTATTATACAGAATATAATGTTTAGAAGACAGAGAACATTTGTTACTATTAAATTGCTGTCCACAGTGGCATACCTGCTCTTGCAGTAGTACCCCAAATATCTTAGCTAGGTCTATCAGAGTTTTGAAATCTGCTTTAAGGTCTGTATAGTTAAGTGCTTTTTAAATGCACTGCTTAATTTTTTTTCACATTGTAATTCACTGTTGGCCTTTTCTGCAATGAATTGTTGGGATTAGCCAATAAATCAACAGAAAAGACATGCCAATTTCCTCAACAGTTGACAAATTACAGTGTGGGCAAAGTACTGTATGTTTTATTTATTTTTTTAATTTATTTCATAAGGAAGTCTAACATTCAGATGCCTCCAAAAGTCTTGTTTTGATTTGGTATTTCTACATCTAGTCGTGTTCCACCATTTCTCAGGTAGTACGTGTAAATGTATTCCTAATAACTATTACCAATATTAAAGTAATATTTTCCTCAATTGGCAAACATGTACTTTAAAAGCAGTATTGTTAGAAACTGAAAATTTGTAATTACAACTTTTAAGTTTCTGTAACCTCCTTTTAAAGCAGACCTTTGTCTTGGATGCAGTTTCTTAGAATACACGAAAGGGAACTTTGGGTTTGAATACAGCAGTTATGAATTATTTAAATACTTGCTTTCTGATTTCCACGTGTTCATTATTCCCTGCTGTTCTGAGATTGTAGCTGTGCAGCCACACTGGTACTGGGCCTGCATGTTCAGATCCTGTATCAGGCAGCAGGGCTGAGCCATCGGCAGGCCAGCCGTAAAGCCACGCCTGATGTGTGTAACAGTGCTAGATAATCTTGCAAATAAGCCCTCACTTGTACATTACCTTGGATTTCTTAATTCTTAAACTTATGTAGGTCTCTCTGAAAGCAATGCCTCCTCCTCCATAGATAATACAACTAAGAGCACAATGACATAGTTTGATAGAGCAAATTCTCAGCAATAGACACTATTTTTTGACCTAGTCACCACCTTTAGTGATGTACTTCTGCTTGTGATGAACAAGAGCCTGCATGCCACACTTGTAAAAACCTGCATGGCTGTCTGGGATGTGGCTTGTCTTTCACATTGCTGTCACCAGTGCTGAGATGTACCACTCACCACCTCACTGTGCTCACATCTGCTGTCTGCTTTGATAGGACAGGAGGAAATGGTTTCAAACTAAAAGAGGGGAGATCTAAGTTGGGTATAAGGAAAGTTCAGTCTCCACGTATGTTCAGCAAGCATCAATGAATGTCTGTGGGTGAAATGTTTTCCTCATGGAGAAATTCAGTGATGCACTTTTGCTTTACGTGCACTTCCATGCTGGATGCCACTCTGTCAGACTTACTCCTCTGCTGCCATTTTGTTGCATGACAACAAAATGGAATTGGATATTGGTGAGAAGGTTCAGCCTGTTCTGCTCTACCACCAGCATCTGCCTCTGACTTGTGGCCCGGCATAATAAAATAGGAGACACTGCTTTCTGAACTACTTAGAACAGTTAAAACAAATATAATTGCTGGTCCAGAGCGTAGTGTCTTCTGTCTTTCTTGTAATGGAGCTTTAAAACAAGCTTTTGGTAAGTACTTAGGAAGTGCCACAGCAAAGAGGGGATGATCCTGACCTTGGCCCTGTACTACACTACTAAAATTGTATTAGTTTTTATCCTGCGTGATATATGGGCAGCCTTTGAGATTTCAGTCTAGAATAGATTGGTGAACAATAACCATTCATGATCCAATTGCCACTTAAGGTTAGACATATGAAAAAGACAGGAAGGTTTTCCTGTATTGCAATGTTCTGGGGCTACTTACAAATGTAATTTCACCTGAATACCAGGTGAAATATCAAAGTGATGGGGATACCACAATGCTTAAAAAACAAATGTGGCTTTATAAGGTCAGGGATTGAAAAACAGCTTTCTAATCATTCTCATAGGGGAAAAGGTGCTGATTCCAAGTACTGGTGAAGGAAAATCCACCCAGGCTCTGATCTCTTGCTCAAGGAAAGTCATTTGGACAGAGCATCAGCCAGGGCTGTGGGTGCATTTTGAGGGAGCCTGAGCTGTCCTTCTCTCTGATATTCAGTTGGCATATATTTGTGCATATATCCAAGTAGGATGGCACTGTAACTCTCTAAAGCTCCATGGAAATCAAGGGAGCTCACCTTATTCCCAATACAATGTTGTTCTCAAGTTACCTTCTTTTACTTTTAAATTATTTTTTTTCAATCTTGGACCACCTGTTCCCCTGGGGGAGCACCAGGGGCTGCCAACTCCAGTAGACACCGCTGGCCAGGGCAGCCTGCTCCCCGTGCTGACCAAAGCATGCCTGATGTGGAGGCTGTGCCCTGGGAATGCCCTGGTCTTCCTTGCTCCTTTGTTAAACTGCATTGGTATGCAATTGTGATATCAGCCAAAACTGGTGTAAGTTCTGCAAGTCGTCTCCATTAATGTGTGATAAAGTTCTTCAGGATGGGGGTGTGTGGTGGCCCTATGAGGAACAAAATAGGGATAGGAGCAATGGGGAGATATTTATAGTGTTTGCTTAAACACTCCTTTGAAACCATCTAGAGAATATGGCTAGGTATGCCTTATTTTAGAAAGCATACATTATTTACTAAGCTGTGGCATGCATGATCCTGATTTGAAACAAAACTGTGCCACTTGTTTAAGTACCAAGCAAAAATACTCCACGTGTAGGAGGAAGTTTAAATAATGAATTAATTGGTACGGCTATCAGCAGTGGTTTTGGGAGGGGGTTTATTGTTTCTGAAGCTGCAAGACTCAGTGGTAAGACGCCAGTGGATACAAAGCAAAATCTTGGGTATGGAGACACTAGCATTAATCAAAAAGTAATTAACAGGAGGATATTACAGATTGACAACCCTTGTCTTTATATTCAAGCTTTAATGTGATAAGCTACATTCTCTGTTCTAAGGAACTATACTTGCATTTCTGTATCATCATGACAAACCAGTCTGGTGTTTTAAGTACCTCACACTGGTTAAACAGCCTCGCAGACAACTGAGAGGACAATGAAGTGTGCTGCTTGGGGTGGGGATGGGGAGAGCTGCCTGTGGCTGTGCTCTGCCAGGGCCTGCGGCTGCAGAACGTCATCCTCTGGAAGCGGCTGCTCTGGCTTGCATGTTTGCCATTGAAATGAAAGCTTATAAAAATGGTTTATTTGTCACAAGGCAGCAATATTTCACATGATGGTTTTTTGTTTCTTTTTTCCCCAACGTTTCAAGATCAAGTTTTAGAAAACTGTTAGGGAAGAAAAAAGGTTTCTTCTCCTTTATGTGTTTGTTTCTGTGAGCGCTTTACCTCTGTCAAAGTATAAAAATATTATTTACATGCATTAAGAAGGTTTTAAGAAATATTGCCAATTTCTCAGGCTCTAAATGTGTATCAGAACAGAATGGTCCTAGAAGGTTATTCTGCTATAAATAATTTCAGTGATAATTTACACCTACTGAAATAACTATATTGGCAAAACTTCCTTCTTTTTTAGCCTGTAAACAAAACATGGTTCACAAAACTAACATACCAAGAAAATATAGGAATATGCATTACAGAAAGCACATCTTTCTCCCCTGCACCAGTAGTAATATACGATGGGATATGCAATTAGTATAAACAGTCACAGATGGAGCTTTAGTTTTACTATTAGGACTCTCGTAAGAGCACTAATTACTTGGCTTAAAGGAAAACACCAGGAAAAAAAAATTGGGCTTTGTGAATCAGAAAAACACAATCTGAGGATTCTGTTTCAGAATTATCTACAACATTACTTTGGTTTGAACCATGCCATGATCCAACGATCTCTGAATACAAAAGTTTTAATTTGTAGGCTTCATAAAACAACCTGCCTGTGTTAAGGAAGTATTTGAGCGCATTTTTTCTTGCTTGAGTATTACTGGCTGAAAAAAGTTTTTCCTTGCTCTTTGGTTCCCAACAGGCACATGCCAGAAATGAGCTCCTTACAAAATATGTATGAGATGAACGTGCAGTCTTGCAGGGAAATACAGTTAGGGCAGGACCCAGGACTGCAATCCGTAAGAGTGAACTCAAAGAGAACGCTGTAGTTACTGTAATTTTTGACGTCAAAGACCTTTATATATGCAAGTAATTTAATATCAAAGTGATGAAAATTGTCTCAAATTGTGGGAGCTTTTTCCAGCTTGTTAAAGTTTTGCATAAACGAAAACCATACGTGCACCCCCATGAAAGGCACGCGCTGTGTGTGCGAGTGTGAGCTAAGCCACGTGAGAGTTTGCCTGCTGATTATCCCTACCATCTTGTCACTGTCTGAAAAGTGATTGAGAACACATACATGGCCTGCAACTTTTATTGCTATGAGTAAATCTTCTAAAACCAGTGATGCCACACTAAAACACTTCAGGTTTTGTTGTTGTTGTTTTTTTTTCTTTTTTTCATAAATTTTACAGTAGCACATCCATACTTGTTGGTAGAAGAAGCAAATGACACTTTGGTTTCAAGGGTTAGCTGGGTTCCCTTTGGTCGATGAACCTTGGCTACAGCCCTGTGCTCCAAGGGCTGCTTGCTTCTGATGTTTTCCCTGCCGTGCTTTCAATTCTGCACTGTGACTCTTTTGATTAGAAAGATTATGTATGTATGTGTGCTAATAATTTTATCTAGAAATTAATAATAGCTGTGGAGATACATTTGGGAGTGATGATCATTTGAAAAACATCAATTAGCCAGTCAGGTTGAGAGCACTAGCTAAAAGCATTGGACTTTACAGGCCTTTGATTTCTTACAAGTATTTTTGTTCTGTGACTACATTTTTCTGCATCTCACCCTGATTAATGTTTAATGAAATTTTCTCTAATTTCTCCCTCTCTGCTTTTTGAATTCTGCGGTCTTGTTTTGTTATATTAAGTAAAGGTTATATTCCAAATACAAATGTATGCTGAAAAGATAACACAATGAAGTGAATTTGCAATGTAAGGGAATGTAATTAATACAAGAACACTTGAAACAGTGTCCTCACATGAATGGGTTTTACTATTGAGGTGGTTTATATTTTAGTTTTTGATACTATCCTAGTTCTCCTAGGGGGAAAAACATTTTTTGTTCTTAGTCCAACATTTGTCTCAAGAATAAGCATAATGAGCATCTGAGAGTTGACTGTGGGTGAAATGATGTGACATGCCAATGACATTTTCATTAAAAAATATTTTAATGAGAACAGGAAACAGAAGGGGCAGAAAAACCCTGCAGGCTCAGACGGATTGTTAGCTGCACAAAATTACAAATATTTACTTGGGAGTGTGGCAGTTGCATTTACATCTCATTTCTACAAGAAAGTTAGGCACCTCTTTAAAGATGATTTTGTAATGGGGTATATGTAATGCAGAGCATAACGGTAAAGGGAGACTTGATTGAGTTTGGTGTCATGAGCTGTTCCTGTTCCTCGTACTGCTGGAGCCAGGCCCTCAGGGCTGGCCATTTTAGCCATTACCTGTGATCCAGGTAATGTGCCATTTGATCTTAAGATACAAATTCTGTAAAAATATGCAGGGTGTATGATGGTTTTCAAAAAATTAAATTAAAAGAAAAATCCTGAAAGTAATGCCGTTTTCTTGCGAGTTTTGGTTAAGTGTCTACCAGTGAGTGAATCCCCACATCCTTACAGTTAGATTGGAAGTGGAGTCTGCAAAATTGACTCATGGAAGGCTCCATAAGTGAAAGAAAAGGGGCAGTTGCCCAGTGCATGAGCAGGCAGCCACCCATGGTCCTGCCAACCCTGGGCTGCTGAGCCCCTCTGATGGCTGTCTGCTAGGGCTGAGGCCTTGCAGCTGCCTGCAAAAAGCACTCATGCTTTCAGATGCTTAGATGTCTGAAGTCAGAAAAAGGAAGGCAAAGAGAAAAATGTGACTATTTAACCTGCTCCTGATTGTTGGCTGCTATGCGTGTGCATCAGTTTTTTGTTTAAAATTGGTTAAGATGTTCTGTGAAACTTTGCAAAGTTGTGTCAGCCAATAAGAGGCTGAAAGGGTAATTTAAATCGGCGAATAATTTTGGTGTTTCTCAGAACACTTATGTGATCAGTAATTCCCTTGAAAAACATTTCTAGTTTTTTTTGTCAGTGCTTATATTGGTATGAGGCCAGCACAGAAATAATTGAAAGGCCCTTATGTGTAAAACTTGTAATATGCAATAGGATTTGGAAATGAGGGAAAGGTCTGGGCTCGTGTTTCACTGATGTCATCCCAGAGCTCGGATGCCAGGTGGACGGGGGTGTGAACTGGAACAAGACTGAGGAACCAGCCCTGCTCCCCATTTCCTCTCAGCCTCATGGTGGTCAAAAGCCTTTTCCCACAGGTTAGGGAAGTCCTGTTGAAATCTCCTGGTGCTCTTGTTCCAGTCCTCTAGAATAACAAAGAATGAAGCGTCTTGTGTAGGAGGCTATTTAGACCAAAGTACACATTCATATTTGGGTGAGATTCTAGTTCAGTGGGTAAGTACGTTTTCCTTCATTAATATCCCTACAGTGCCCAGTAGAGAGGGATCTTGAAGTGCTGGTATCAAAAAACGTGTGGGATCTGCTCACAAAGTTAGCAAACCACTTATTTAAGTGAGACCTTGCATTTCTTCAAGCACACAGTTCCATAGCAATGTCTGCTCATTATCTCAGCTTTACTTGTCACCTTTATGCTTTTTCCCTGTCAACACCGCTCGCGCTTATGCTGTAAGTTCTCTTAAAATGGAGACATGCAAACTATGGCAGGCAAAAATTAGGACATGAATAATTTCACCCCGGAATATTTTTTACTTGTGCCTTTGGCTGAATATTTAATAATTAAATATCGTGGAAGAACAGCCTCATAAAATCCCAAGTGAGCAGTAGTATGTTGGCTACTTGTTTCAAAAGAAAGCCCTCACTGCATTTTAACTTTGGAGAGGGACAGAGAGAGCAGAAAGGCATACCTCATTTTTCATGTAGTTAGTCTGGCATTTGGTTCCATTGGCTTCCATGTTTTTTAAACTCAGAAATTTATTGTAATAAAAATCCATTAGGTAGACCAATTTCACAGCAGAAATAATGACTTGTTTTCTTCAGTCTCTGACCTCCCAAGTGGTGCCACAGGGAGGTTTTACCTTTTTAGACAAACCAAGTATTTCTCTGTGATAAAGTATCAACAAAGGGCTGAAATCATGATTCCTGATTGTAGCAGGAGAGTTAAAGACAACTCATCTGCATCTTCTTGATAATCCATGCCAGACTGCAGTAAATATACATGGTGCATAGGCAGCATCCTCCTATAGAGGAAATGGCAGCTATCCTAAACCATCCCAGGTGCTGAACTTCCCTAGTTGGAAGTGAAACTCATCAAACAAGCTTTAGGACAAGGTGTCACAGTAGTGCTTAACTAACAGACAGGAGAAATGTAAAGCTTATAGCTACCATGAATGCAAAGAAAGCTAAATATATAGGGAGATCTATATATTATGTAGAGTTTGGAGAGAGTTCACAGTACTGAAGAATTAGATCTTGATCCTTTTCCAGTCCTCAGGAGTTGTGCTTACGTAAGGAAAATCAGTTCATTGTTCCAACTTTGACATTTAAGCTGGCTCAGACTTCAGAACCCAAAGGCTAAATTTCAGGCACCGTTGCTGTTCAGGAGGCTAGTTAAAAGTGTCTCTGTATGGGACTGAGTTTTTAGTGATTGTCTTTTTTTACTGTTGCTTTCTGAGGCTGGAGTCGGTATTGCCTGTAGACATCATTCCACAAAGTCCTTGCTGTTGAGGAAATGGGGCTTTATTGCTATTATTTATTAAATAATCTTGTTTGGTAGCTCTTTGTGTATGTTGACTGATGAAATTAGGCCTTGTTTAAATTAATGCCTCTAGAATTGAAATATTTTAATGACAACAGTTCCAGTAATGTGAGTCAGCTGAGCTTTCCTCTGTGGTACAGGGAGTGTAACACTGATGGCATTGCAGTGATGAGCTGCCAGCAGACAAGCTAAGTCTTTTGGCTGGAAATCAGATCACCATTGAGCACCCAAGCTGCCACTGGTGCACGCATGTGGAAGAGAAGATGGCTGTCAGACTGATAATGCTTTCCAGAAGAATCTTTTGGTTGTACCAAAATGTTCAAGAAGAAAGATGTTTAAACAAAACAAACAAACAAACAAAAAAACCACTTTGGTACTGCAACTTAGGTCTCATCTGAGAACTGCAAAAGTGCACAGATCCAGACTAAGGTCAGTGTGGTTGGCTTGGAGGCTGTCTGAATACAACTGGAATACCAATTTTAAGTAAATTGATTTAGAAACCAATTCAGGCCTATAAACCACATCAAG
Organism: Odontophorus gujanensis; assembly: GCA_013399175.1. NCBI lineage: Eukaryota > Metazoa > Chordata > Aves > Galliformes > Odontophoridae > Odontophorus > Odontophorus gujanensis. The sequence goes on from VXAB01013321.1 coordinate 89,483, forward strand.
CTAAATCAATTTAAGAATCTCTTAAACTCTTTTAAGAGAGACTGCACCAGGAAGTTGCACAGATTTAGCTGGATCTGTTTCTAAACAACCTGAGTTAAATCAGTGCTCATCCAGTGTATAAACCAGCCTGGAGATGCAGAAGTTAAAGGGTCCATGTTTTATTGTTGTTCACCCAATTAATTAGATCTATGTACACAGGTTCACTGTAAAGAACTATTTCATTAGCAGGGTGCAACATGGAGTGGAAGCCATAATTTTCTTTTATTTTAATTGAGCTAATATTTGGAAAAGGAGAGATCTGAGATCCTTTAGAAGGATGAAAAGACAGTGGATAATAATGAAATTGTATTTTGAGCTTTTTTCCACAAAATGAGGTAGTCATTCTACTGTTTGAAGTGCTATAATTATAAAGCAATTTGCCACTCTTAATGGGAGGACTTTTATTTCATAAAATATTAACAAAATATAATATCGGTGCAATAGGTTAGGAACAGTCTTATTTTCTCCATAAAAAGTCAATTTGTAACCACTGCAGACTGTCTTTCTTAAGATGACTATATTAGAGTAACCAATCCTTTTATAGAAGTATCAAAATATAAGCACTAAAATAATCACAACAATTCTCTCACCTTCCTATTCAGTAAACAAATATTTCTCATTCTCTGCCAGTTTAGCATGGGGACTGGTGTTGTTGCTTTCCCTTGGGCCTGACATCCGCAGAAACGTTTGCTTGAAAAAGTAAAATCATTTGAGATGAAACTCCATTCAAGAGAAGATTATAATCTTGACAGAATGGACTTATCTCTTAATAAGCCTAAAAAAACACATTTCTATTATTTCTTTTAGTCTAGCAAGTAAGGAAAAATCACATTTTTCTACAGCAAAATGAAGGGAAGGAAAGTGAAGGGAGTATGTGTAATTATGGGATTTCAGTTCTGATCTGGGCAACTGTAAAGCATATGTATCATGGGATGAACAAAGGGCTGGAGATGGCAGAATTAACTGAGCCCTAATGGATTCATTCTTTCTCTGTTAATATTTTTAATTATCCGGATTTTTTTTTTTTCTTTTTCTTATTTCTGTTGTGAGTGCTCCAGTATTCATCCACTCAAGCAGAGCATGATCAGCTCCTAGGGAAGTTGTTAATCATACTCATTTTGATAGTGCTTCAAAATCAGATAAGAATCGGATCTCTCTAAATAGTTGAGACAGAGATCATGGAGGAAGCTACTTGAGCTGAATAATAACCATCATTTCTTTTCTTAAAATAAAGGAGATCCTTCCCAGCCTTTGTGCTCATATTAGTCAGGTTGGAAGGCAGAGAAGGAGGAATGACACACAAGGCACAGAAAAAAGCATTATTTTAGCAAAGGCAGAAAATAAAATATAAACCATAAAATGCAGACCATCTCTTTCTCCAGCTGTCCAGTCTGCCTGATCAGTCTCTTAAAATGAGTTCAACAAACATTACTGCAATATATAATTGCTGCAGTGGATTTGATGAGAGAGATTTGTCTGCCTCTGCTCTGTTCAGTATGAGGACCTGTCAGGGCTCAAGCTTGTGTGTTTGGCTGAAGCTGAAGGGCCAGGAAATTGCTATTTCATTTTAGCAAGTTAGGTTTGTTGGCTTCACTGCTAAAGGTAGTATGGGTCCTCTAGCTGGCAAAGCAGAGGTTGGAGCTTTGTCATGTTCTCTCTTGATGAGGTATGTTAATGTTACTCTTATTTGATTTTTTAAAAATATTTCATAGTAGTAATATGAAATGAGTCCTCTGCATAATAAACTCACTTGTATATGTACCCTGAGAGAGCATTCACCAAACTCTTTTTTCAAGTGTAGTCCCAAGTCAGCTTGGCAAACTATGTTTGTAAACTTTTGTAGGTACTCTAAAACTTCATCTGAATGACGTTGTCTGTTCGTGTTTAAAAAATAAAGAAAAAAAAGATAATGCATAAAAAAGAACAGCACCACTACAATCGATCTTGTATGTGTAACTGCATTTTAAGAGACTATTTTCCAAATGGAACAAAAATAATCTAAGGAAATTGGGAAATTTCAGCTTCCTGATCAAGCCTATCATAAAAATCCTTAGTATATTAACCACACCAGTGCCAAGAGGCCCCATGTGTGTGTTCCTAATGTCAGCAAAGCTTCTGTGGGTATTATGGCTCTAGTGGGATATTCACTGGTGTAAAAGCTGGAGGCTGGGATCCCAACAGTATTGCTCACCAATGCTTTTGGCCCTTACAAATTCAGTTTGCAGCCCAAACTTGATGATTAGCTAGCAATTGCTGAGAGGTGAATGTTTAGTCAGCTTGTCCAGGCTGCTGATTGGAAAATCTGTATCCAGCGATGTCATTCACAGTGTAAACCCATCCTGCATCTATAATCAACAGGGTGGAAGCAATCTTGCTTATGTCTCTATGTATGTTCACAGCTGTCTGGCGATCAGGAATGGTGGAAAAGATGGAAGAAACATTGCCTGAACTACTTGCTTGTGGGTTCAAAAAGCAGCATGTTGCTATTTATCCCTGTCAACAGCAGGCCCTATTAACTATTTTTAATGAATCACCAGTGCTTTTACTTTTGCCGACAGCCGTGACCTTCACCATTTAGAAACACATGGTCTCTCATAAACGATGGTCTATGACATATAAACTTGAGAAGGATTCTATCACGGCTCAAGCTACAATATCTATCACTAAAACAAACTGCTCATTCCAGCTCAAGAGACACTCATATATATCAGGGAGCCAGCCTTCCATATTCTGAAATTTACTGCCCTGCATTGGTGCTTCTTTTCCCTTGCTTTTTTTTTTCTTTTTTTCTTTCTTTCTTTTTTTAGCAGAGGCCATGCAACCTTGCTCACTTAATACTTTTGATAAACTTCTACTGACAAGGAACTTGATTAATGATGGTTAAAAGAATTGAATCAAGAGTAGGAAAGACAGGGCCAAAAAAGCAGACTGCTGGGCTGATGGAAACTAACGTCTCTACAGAAATATATGATGGACCCTCCTTTTTGCCATGCCAAGTAATTACTCGCACAGGCCTGTTGTAATAATTCCTATTACAGCCAAAACGGAAAAGTCAGTAACTCACAGCCCAGGGACAAGGTGAAGGCAAGGCCAGAGTAGCGTGGATCAATATTTCATTTACTCACTGAAGTTAGCTTCTATCCCTGTATCAAATTCTTTTACAGAAAGCCATGAAAGAAATGAGGTTTGCTGAAAAACACCAGTACAGGACCCTCATTTCCTTGGGGGTGCTCATAGAGTACACGGAGCAACACAACCTTTCAGCAAAACAATATGCACTCAAGGTCACTCATTACTTGCTACCGTTGGAAAATAAAGTGCTATTAGCCTGATATGAGTAATGTACATCAATCAACTGCTGACCAGCAAAACTATGTTTTCAACGTGGTATTGCAGCTGAAAATGAATGAACCATGTTAATGCTTTCTGAACAGTTTGACAACGGTGAAGAATTTTTCCTTTGGCATTATCATTTATTTCAGAGTCTCACTGCAGTACATCTCTGTGAAATCAAGCCAGAGCGCTTCTGTTGTTTGCTGTGCTTTGTTACAATTTAATTAATTCTTATTAAGCAAAAGTCGTTACTTAGATGGGGGTGCTTGGATGCTTTCCAAAAAGGTCCTGAGTGTGCCTTATAGGACTCAGACTAAGGACGCTTCTACAGATGTAAAATAAATGATCCATTATGTTAGCAATATTTGCTTAGAATATACAGTATTGAGGTACACATGCTTCTGCTTTGCAACTCTTCTGTAAAGGATCAAGTGCTGAGGAAAAGGAGGATTTGAATATCTCGCTCAAGAATTACATGTTGTGTTTAGGGCTAATGCTATGCCCATCTGAAGGGTAAACAGAATATATACTCCTGAAATAGCTGAAGTACCCTGTGATGTGTTTTTTAACTGCTTTCTTTCACAGACTTTGTTATTTCCCCGGTACATCTGGGGTTTCTGAAGGAACATCTTGGGGAAAGTGGTAAGCACATGTGTTCTGGAGCTATAAACAGGAGTCTTTCTGAAGCACACTCACAGTGGCATGGATATTGTGCAAGAAACACTTTTTCTTTTCTTTTTCTTGGTTTCTGTAAAAACATAAAACTTTCCTTTTGGAGCTTTCTCAACTGTAAATATTTCCATTAAAACAGGAGACAAAGCTCTTTTGATTGTGTGTGCTGGTAGGAATGCAATCTTGCTTTCAGTGGTTGCTTCTTAGAAAAACCATGTGGTGAATTGCTCATATATTTGTTGCAGATCTCCTCAAATCTTTTTCTGTGTCATCTGGAGTGCTATGTGCTTTGCTCGTTAGGCTATCTCCTTTGATGTTCTGTGCTGTATTTCCCTTTGACTTCTGTAGGGAATTAGTCTGTTTTGTGTCATTAAAGATCAGAATTCTCTACTTAAAGTTATGCCTGTCTTAAGGGGGTATGTTCCCAATAAATGTTGTGTCATCCTGTTCAAAAATGAAGATATTACTTAGACGTGAAATAAACTACTACAGAACTGGGAAAATGGCTATGTAACAGTCATAATTTCTTGCTATGGAATGTTCATCTTTTCCTTTTTTCCCCTTTATGTAGCATTGTCTGCCTTCAGCACTTCAAAATCGTTTACTGAATGAAACATTAAGCTTTCATTCAAAAATCTTATCCCAGAAACTTAGGGGCCATACAAAAATAGTTGAAGTGTTTAGAATTATGCACTCTTACTGTCTTTTGTGGTGGGAAATATAAAGCAGTTTCCTTTTCTAGCACTCTATCCTGAGATCAGACACCCAAAGCAAAGCACTCACATCTGTAATGAGCACTGAGCTCCTTCCAGCACCTGAACTCACTTAATCCATGTTAATTCCTTGCAATGCTGTAATGTGCAAGTAAGCAAAACCCAGAAGTGATGGGCCAAAGGGAAAATGAGGGACGGAAGGTCATATGCTAAGTCAAAAATGAGTGTGCTCTTTCACGTTTGACATTTTGAAAGTTTCTGCTAAGTTTACTGCTGTTCAGTAGAGTCTAGGGACATCCAATGAATTAATTTTATCTCTTTGGCATAAACGTGTCCTCTCCATTTGTTAATTACCTGGATAGTGCTGTTAAGTTTGCTGCAGTTGTGTTCCGTGTTTTCATGTGGAACTTCTGGTGGTTCAGAAAACAGAATCCCAGTTCCTTGCAGATTTCCATTCCAATAAATCAATTAAATCACTGGTAAACATGAGTTTGACAGTGTTAGGGGCTTTTTAAAAGAAATTCTTTAAAGATGAAGGTAAATAATAATGCAGAACACCTGTTTTTGCTTCCTGTTGTTCTTCTTATCTACTGTTTCAACTATTTCATGTAAAACAATGAAGATACTCCTTCCTCCTAACTTTCGTTGGTGTGAAGAATGTTTGATTTGTTTGATTGTTTCCAAACTAGCAGCCTAACTTCTCTCCTTTCTTTTTCCCCTGATTTTTTATTATGTCACGATACCCTGATGGATCTTGGTGTAATGGAGAACGGGGAGGCATTACTTTGTATCATTGAGCACTCAGCAGTAACTCTCAGGACAGGCAAGCTGCATGCAGCAGAATTACTCTTCGAACCAATGTGAACCGAGATGAGATTGCATCCGTCATCCAGCGGTCTGCTGCTGCTTGTAGGAGTGAACTGTTCGGTCTGGAGGTCAGCACTTTTGGATTCACAGTGCACTTAGTTAGATCAAGGTCTGATCTGAGGTTAAAATCAATATCACAAATTGCAGATAAAATGACAAAGAATATGTTTCCATCTGTGTTATATTTTAGGTACAGTAGTCTTAATGTATAAGTAGGTCAATTTCATTAAGGTGTAATTTCATTAAGGGACCATAACTGTAACTGGAATTTGGCCACTAAAAGATTTTTTTTTTCTGTCCACCGTGAGTGTAGAGACATGCATCGCTCCTGGATGCTGCTCACTTGGGTCATTTTCTTTGTGAGCAAAGAAACCAGTAAGCATAAAGTGTACTCTGAGAGTCTGAAGGAAATAAGTAAAAAGTGACAAACGGTGAATAGATTCTTTATTTGAACTGTCACAAGAATATCTATCAAAGAAGTATAGTAAAACATTCAAGCTCTTAAAAATAAATAATTTAAAACAAAAAAAAGAGTGCACTTTTTGGAAACAGGTCTTTAATATACCTGTACAGGTACACATGCAGCCAAGTTTTTAGCAGTAGAGCATTCAGACTCTCCAGGGACGTGGGACGAAGCTTATAAATTGAGGAAGTTTCACTTGTCTGTGTCATGTGGCAAATCTGAACATAGTTAACCAGAAATGCCGCTGAGGTCACAGCACACAGAGATGAGGATGCTGTGTTTGTGTGTAGAAGGCTAAGGTAGAACGTCTGTCCCCAGACAGGATGTGTGAAGGGTGGCACATGGGGAGGAAGGGGGAAGTAGTCTCAAAATCCTGAACAGTGAGGAGGGCAGTGAGATGGCTGTGAGAAGTGTAATTCCACGTGCCTGAAGCTGATGCTGAACTTTATGGTTGGATCCTGGGGAGGGAGAGGGCAGTGAACATTTAGCTCACAGAACCTGTGCATATTTTGCACAAACTAAAAAGCTTCTTCGGGGGTTTCAGCCTCACTGTCTGTTCCCCTGGGGGCACCACACAGCAGTCCCAGGCACAATTTATTGTTTTTCCAATCGTTGTGCAGTGTGGAGGGGAAGCACAGCCAAAGCTGTTTCCAAGCAAAGAGCTCACTCTGCTGTGGGGGCCCTAAGGAGCCCCAGCTTGCAACCACGGATCTGGTGGCACGTGGAAGAAGGCTGAGGAGAGAAAGATCATAACTGGGCAACAGCTGCTCTGTATGACTTGCTTCCCTGGTAACCTGGCAGTGCTCCAATGAGACATCTGAATAGGGGTTGAAGTGCTCGAGGCGTCCATTCCCTTGGAGTCTCCAGCCTTCTTTCTCCTCCCAGCTCCTGCTGGAGCTCCGCTCAGCAGCGATGGAGGCATCTTAAGGCCATATGGGTTCGGCAGAGTTCCTGTTGACAGTGAAGGGGGCAGACGTGGCTGCACCTTGGCTCAGCGCCTGCTGCGAGGCGCGGGAGAGCCGGGCTGTGGGCGAGTGGCTCTGCTGGCACTGGAGAGAGCCTGATCTTAGGGGAATGGAAAGCTGCGTGGGAAAGCCTCTGTGATTGTATCAGTGTTTGGTGATTCCTGTTTACATGCAGTGCTTTTCCATGAGTTTCCAGTCACGTGGGAGGTTCGTAGGATTGTTTGCTCCTGCCTCTGGGTTACTTGGACATCCTCCCCCAGCCCCCCCAGGTATTCTCCGTGAGCAGCAATTTCTTGGCGGCTTTTCAGGACTCTCCAAGTAATTACTGGCTCCTCTTGAAGTTCAAAACACTGCTCTGTGTCTAAACCCTGATGCAAAAATGCAGTTTTGTCCCTTGGATACTTAAAGAAGTAAAGTTTTAAATGCGCGGTTTTAATCTTTTTATACATTTTGTAAATTGCTTTGTTGGTTTTTTTTTGTTTGTTTTTTTTGTTTGTTTGTTTTTTGTTTTTGTTCTGTTTTGAAGTCCAATTTCCTTCCTGCTGCCTTTTGTAACATTTCTGCCTTGAGTATTCAGTTACTATGAAACTTCAGTGACTCATGTATTCCAGAATATTGCAAAAAGGAAGAAATAAATTTTCTACCTGTTCTGGAATGAGCAGATGCAACTTAAGCTAGGTGCCAGTTGCTCCCTATCGAAGAAATGCTGATGTTTATTTTGTCAAGATAGAGAATAGAACAGTATAAAATAAAACAAGAGGAATGCAAACAGCTACTTTGTGCTTACCAGTAAGTTTTCTTTCTATGGAGGCAGTAACGACAGCAGCCCAGACAGTTTCGTAAGGCTTTTCCTGCTCTTCTGTGCCCTCTATTTGATCATCTGCCAATAGAATAGTGCCAAATCAAACAGCACAGCATCTCTATAAGTCTGCTCTTGGAAGCTAAGGAATTCAGCAGTTGGAGTGCAATGCCAGATATAAAAGAAGCAATTATAGTGGACTGCCAGGAGTTTAGGTTGAATAACTTTAATATTTGTATAACAGATAATTTGAGGCTGCTTTTACTGACTGGACTTTGCTTTCTATGTGCTTTTTTTCCACCAGAATCTTAATTGATGCAAATATAATCTTACCCAGATGCAAGAGAAATGTGTTTTCTTCTCTCTCTCTCTTTTTTTTTAAGGTTCTGAAGTTTTGTAAAAACTTTGAAGTCTGCTTCTATTAGCACTGGCAACTGAAGTTCTTCCATGAAACAGAACCTCTGCAGAAGGAATTGCAGCAGTTTTGGAGTACAGAAGACAACCTTCATCTTTGTAAGTATCTCAGTTTTTTTTCATGCCAATGCAGAATCTTTCCCATGATTTTGTTCTCCTTAACTAGTAACAGTGAAGAAATATTTGATATTTCACAGCTTATACAGTAAAAAGGAAGAATTATACAATGAAATGCAAGGCTTTGCGTAGTGAAGAGTTGCTGGAGTAGTTATATTGTTTAGAGTGAAACTGAACTTGGGTTTCTTACACTGAACTGCACTGTGGGTGCATACCAGTTCTGACCAAAGTAAAATTCATCTTACTGTGATTGACCATCCAAAATCTGTTAACCATGTTTAATCTTCATGAGCATGAGAAGGAGCTTTGCTTAAAAATTAATCTAGTGAACAGTCATCCTATCCTGTAGAGAGACGGAGTCCACTGATACCAATTTAACACAAACAGCATGCTTAAATTCCACACGAAGGGACAGGGAAAATCTAATTAAACCTGGATGTTGATTACAGCATGACAAGATTAGCAAAGAAATGGGAAAATTTCATCTAGATTTTTCTACTTTTTCCTTGTAAAGATTCCTTTTTGACTTTATGTGTAATTGCAAAATACACGTAAAATGAAATTTTAAAAGAAGGTTAAGCAAAGGAAATAGGTTCTTAAGAATTTCTTTTCAGGAATTATTAAGCTGTCATTGGCTATTTACGGAGTTTGATTTCAGGGTCCATGTAACAACACCTTATTTGTAAAAACAAGAGTAGCTTAGTTTTAGGATGGAGTGGAATAGGTTGTTATTTTAGGAAGGGAATGACACTCAAAAATTGAAATTGAGTGACAGAAAACATTACATGATGTGTGGCACTAAGTGAAGTTAGTGGCAACTAATGTCTTTCAGTAAAAAATAGGATGTATTAATCTGAAAGAGAGCAGGACTGGAACTGTGCCCATAAAACAGTTGTGTAAATGAAAAAATTAGAAGGTAATGCTGATTGTTATGCTAGATATCTTTCCATTTCTGATTGCATAACATGTGATATTACCTGTTTTGTTGTAAACTTGAAGTATTACCAAATGTTGGGGAAAGAAATTGTTTTCATCACTTGTGTAATCGGTGCTCTCTCTCCACAGTCTGAAACAGGAATCAAAAAGTTCCTCAAAGAGCAGTTACTGTGCTTTGACTGCTTTACCTCTCAAGATCTGTGAATTTATTTAGCTCATCTTGCAAAAATTATATATGGGTTTTCAAGAATTTCTGTGCGTCTCTTAGCCATCAAGGTCAATAAAAACCAAACTTTCTGATATATCTTTGATATTTAATGTGTTCTGGATTGTACAGGAGGATGAGTAATTTTTATTCTTGTGTCCTTAGTTTTTAAGCATATCTCTTCAATTCTTAGTGATGATGTCACATAAATTTGATCTTCTATCACAGCAAAACCACAAATACTGTTAAATAGCCACAACAGCCAGTAAGTAGATGCCCCACCCCTGGTGACATTCCAGGTCAGGTTGCACAGGGCTCTGAGCACTGTGATGGAGCTGTAGATCTCCCTGTTCATTGCAGGGGAGCTGGGCTAGATGACCTTTAAAGGTCTCTTCCAACTCAAATGATTCTATGATTCTTATTTCTCATAAAGAAGCAATAGCTTATTACTACTCACATAAACCAGACCTTCCACACTGAGACTATTTCATTCACAACACAGTCTTCTGGGGGTAAAATAATTTCTTAGAATAACTTTAATGAGATAAACCCCAATTATATCCCGGAACTTTTTGGTTGTTTTTATTGCTTCGACCATTGGTACCTTGGAATACTTGGACTATTGTGATAAAGGGAAAAATAGTTGAAGTCTTCCACTTTTATGTGAAATTTATTGGAGTGACATTTGATGATCTTTAACAAATACAAGTGGAAAATCTTTTTTTTTTTTCATACTTGGATTTTTCCCCGTGTTATTTTACCATGCAGACTCAAGCATTCACTGCGTTAGATCAATTAAGAACTTGTTTGCATAACTTTGCAGTGATGCGGGTGCCTGGCTGTGCACATGAGTTGCTTGCACTGGAAATGCTGATGAGAAATTATATTTTTACCTGCACTAGTTGAAACCAGGGATAACTTCAGTATGTAAAAAAATCAGTCATTTTTCTTCCAGAGAGTTAGTCTTTAAGGTAGTTACTATAGCTCTGTTATTTATAGTTCCTGTTAGTCAAGTTAATTTCCCAATTATTTCCAACTATTCCTTCAGAACTACTTTGTATATTTTATCACTTGTGGCTTCGCTGCCACATGGCACTAATTTTCTATGGTAACTCCTCTCTTCTTCATCTTTAGTGAAAGGTTCAAGCAGAAGTGATGATTTTCAACCAAGCAGGCATAGGTTCGAGCATATTTAGACATGCTGATGACTCACATCCATTCAGTATGGAATGGTTTGTGTCATCCTTGTAAACACTAAACTGATTATGTGTACTATGCCTGGGAGTGACTTAGCACCCTTTCGGAGGGCAGTCTCTTTCAGAGCCAATACCATGTAGGCTGGAGTATGAATGCATTACGCAGCACAAAAGGCTCTGCTATAGGCTTGTGAGCCTGTCCTCAGGTTTCTGGGGAGCTTTACCCAAGCAGAGGTGGAGAAAAGGAGGAAGAACAAGTGTGGTTAGCTTCTGAGATCACTTAAGTTGGCAAAACGTGTAGTGCTCAAGATGCAGCTACTTGACTTAGGTTAGAATTGACAGAATGAATTTTAACTTTTCATCTATTAAGGTCTCTTGAAGTGTAGAGGAAAAAATAACTTTGTAAGGAATCTTTATGCTTTTATGTGCAAACTTACTACATTTTTTACTCAGTACTTAACATTAAGGATAGGATTTTTCTTTTCATTTTTTTTTTTTTCATTTAGTGATTTTACGGTTTAAGGAAACAAGCTTCCAGCTTTGTGTTTTCCTAGAAATTTACATGCATGCATACAGATGTGCTGTCCATTAGATGACTTTTCCTAGTGCCTTTTCCTAGAGAAGTAGAGTTCTTTGAAGCGACATGCAGAAGGAAAATGATTCTGCTTTTCTTTGGAAAGCAACCTGTTGTAACGTGTAAACCCGTGTTACCACTTTCTGGAAAAGCTTTCTTTTACTTAAAATAAACTTTCTGAAATACTCTCACCATTTGGGAAGCTTTCAACACATTGTAGGACAGAATTCTTTCTTCTCTTCCAATAATGCTTTTCGCTGTGCTGCAGCTTGAACTGTATTTTCACGTGTTGTGGAAGCATCTTAAATTCCTTGCCCATTTACCTTGCTCTCCAAATCCTTGAATCAAAATTAAAAAAAAGAGGGTGCCCACGTATACATGTCTTACAAATCCATGCACATGATAATTATTTTATAACGACAGTGGGCTGCAAGAGGAGCCTCTGAAATCAATACTGTGACAGTACTAGCACATGCTACTTTCACATGCATGCAGTTTGCAATACACTGGTGCACGGGCAGACCTGTGATATTTTATGATCTAAAATAATCTTTACAAAATGGCTAAAAAATGTTTCATTTAGGTAGGAACTGTTCTAGAGGAAAAAGAAAATAAAAGAGGTCGGTCTTTCTCATAGCAAGCTGTTCTAAGTAGGCAGCTGCTGAGAAATGAAAGTAGGCTGTATAATCCAGGCACAGCTGGTATGTGTGGTGTGGCACAGGTGCTTAGTCTGCTTCCCACATGTTGAAGAAACGGTTGGCTTGAAGGTGATTGCTGGTAAACAGTAATGTATTTGTAATTTTGCATAGTTAGGGTTTTTGTTGTTGCTGTCTCACTGAACAGTCTGTGTCTGTTTGCCAAAACCTGAAATGCAGTCTGAGCAATGTTTGTGAGTCTGGTGTTTCTTGCGAGTAGTCCAAAATAAGCCTGCTAAATGGAAGTGCTGCTAGATCTTTCTCTGAAGGATTTTTTTAAATGAAATATACATTTACATAAACCCATATTATGGACAAAGAGGAAAAAAAACCAAAAAACAGAAATATGGACCTGATTCTATGATCTCAACTTCATCAAAGGCCACAGGATTGCGTTTTGGTGTAGTAAGAGTTAATGTTGCAGGTTCTTGCATTCACCTTGAGCAATTATATGGTTTAAAGTTTATGCAGCAAATTATTAGGTTTGGCAATGACTCCGTCGTCAAGATTAGTTTTACACCAAATTGCTTTCAGATACCAAATGACAGGTTTTGTAATGAAAGGTTGCAATTATTTCTAATTTCTTCAGTACTAGTCACAAATCACTGATGCTGATTCTGCCATTTGTACGTGGCTTTCTAAAATAATATCCTGGTTTGTCTGCTGAAGTACTCTTTTATTCTGTTCACAAAGTTGAATAAATCAGGTAAAGTTACAAGTGTGCAGGAGGAATTTTTAGAGAAAATTACTGCTGAATGGTCAGGGTGGATGTTCTGCTTTTTGTTGGAGCATTTGGTTCACGTTTTTTTATTTTCCATTCCTTGTTGATTGCATTTTTTACTTTTCCTCCTTCTGAATGGTTACAGCAAATTTCAAAAAGGGTAATTAACCGTGAGACAGCGTTGCATGGATGTGATTGTTCTGCTCCGTGTTGTGCAGGTAGCATGCTCAGCTCTGCCTCGCAGTTGCATTCTGCACTGCTCAGAATAGCATAAATGCTTTCAGTCTTCCCAAGATTCTGAAATTATTCAGTCCACAGAGACTTATCACATTGCCAGCCTCATAGAATCTCCTTACTGTGGTCAGTTTCACACAAGTAACATGATGATTTATCCTTATGCTATCCCGACCGATATTAATGTTTTCTTTCCAAACAAAACAGCTTCTAATTGCCTAAGCTGTGTGTGAGCTATTCTCCACATGGGTACTACTGCAATTGCAAGTGTATAATGGCACTGTAATACTAAGAGTATGAAAAACACCATGTAAAAGAAACGGGTCTATTTTCTGTCACGTTTCAGCACCTTGCTTCAGCAGCACTAATGTAACTTTCTCATTAATGCTTTTGGTTCTGGTGCACATATAACTGTGTTTTACCAAGGATGTGCAAGCTGACATTGCCTGTTCCCTTGAAAAGGGAAGTTTCTGGCCCCAGCATGGTCTTTCAATCTGACAAGATGTTAACTTTAGGAAAATGACTATCAAGAGACAAATAAGAATTTATTCCAATTTTCCTTAAAAGTCCTTTACTAAAAAATGTGCCAGTATCACCCTTTAAGAGTTACTGCAATTTAATTGAGTTGAGCTCCTCTAACTTTCCAACAGTTCTCAGATGAAGAGTATTCTTCTCAGATGAAATAAGCCACTACGAGTGAGTGAGTGAGCAATCCAAACACTGACTGTCCTCAGTCTGCCTGGGTTTTTGTGTGCTCAGTTTTTATGTTTGCAGATATGACTATTAGAGAGGGAGCATTATATTTGAAATAAATAAATTATAAGTTCTTGATTATAACAACGTGAAATGGCATGTTTTCGAGCAGTAGTTTTTAGTTCATTTTATACACACACTGTATGTTTTCTAAACATTTCATAGCTATTCTGGGAGTGAGGGTGGGGCAAGGAAGGGTAAGTACAAATGCTTAAGTTAGAATAGTTGTGGATTAAAACCCAAAGATAAACATGCTGTCATTTCACTGAGATGCGGTTGTTCCTGAAAGTTTTGGGATTCTCAAAGGGGAGTGGATAATCTAAGATACTCAATTGCTTAGCATATGTGGCCTTATCTTACAAGCAAGACATCTGTGCTTTACCAGAGAAATTTAGTATCTGCAGTAGGATGCTGCTACTGTGGAATAACGATGTCAGAAAATCAGTCAGTACCCTAAAAATGTCAGTGGTAGGCTGTGGCCATCAGACTAAAGCGAAACTTTTCTGAGATATAGCAATACCAGCAATGTGTGCTAAATATGGTAGAGTAAGCAATCTTCTGGCCATCTAGTGCAATACAGTCAATGTTAGGAATGCATTACAGAACCTAACTCTACCTGATGGAAAGATAATCTCTTATGCTGCCTGGGAAGGGGTGATAGCAAAGCTGTCTAACGGAATATTCTGGGAAGGCAGCAACCTTATTTCTTCAGTATATTCTATTTGCTACAGACTTGCAGTGGCATTCTCACTCTATGGCATCTTGATGCTATACAGCTAACATGAGACTTGACATTAAATGCAAAATGAGTAGGAAGACCTGAAACTGCTTGCAGATGGAACATATCTTTATGTATAATCTTACTGACTTCTTACTAGCAGGGCTTTAGCTAACATATTGGTCCCTTTTATGTTTTGATTTTTTTTTCCTTTTGCCCAGTTGTTTCTGCTTCCTAATTGCACTTAGATGTACTGTGCTCTTGTATGACTTCTGCTGATAGACAAGATCGAGCATATTTTTAACTGCAGTGAAAAAGGAATAATCTGGGTATTGCCTTACAGGTAAGACTTTAAGCTGACAAATGCTTGAAGTCCAGAGCTCTATTACTTTTGCATGACTTAATTTTGGTTATGGGCAACCGTATTCATTTGCAATTCTTCCTGCAGTTTGAAAGACATCCTCTAGTAAGCTAAGCTGCAGTAAATATGAGCAGTGTGTGAAATGGCTTTTGTATGCCAAAAGCTTTCTAAATTATAAAGCAATTAACAGAGAGGGAAGTCTCTTTTATGAAAACATAAGTTAGTATTTAAAATGAACCTCTGAAAGACTGCAGAATTTTTGATTACTCTTAATTTAATTCTCTTATTTAATTACATTATTTTCCAAATGTTACCACAATTTTTGTAAGGTAATCTTTTTAATATAGAGTTGGGTCAGGCAGAAATACAGAGGAGTCAGAACAGAAGAAAGCTGGCTTTGTCTTTTCCCAACCTCTTCTTTTGTGCAGTTTCATAAATAAGGATGAACAGCTGTCATGGGGCAGAACTGTGGATATTGCAGAATTTTCTCTCTTAAACCTAGGTCGTTTCAAACATATTATTTTGCTTGCGAAGTTCAATGGTAAGAAGACTATGTCTTTGTAATGATATTTCCTTTTAACACCTTTATTCATCTCCAGAAATTGTAGTCCCAAAAGTAGCAGACTTCTTTTTTTTTTAATTTTTTTTTTAAACTTAGGGAGAAAACAGTTTCCTGAAAGACACGCAGCCTGCAATTAACTTTCCTTCTTTACTTTTTTTTTTTTTTGTGTGTGTGGGTATGTGTGTAAGAGTCAAACTATCATGTTTTGTATATGTACCTTTGACAGCCTGAGTCATTTGATGGGGTCCTTCAAGGTAAAAGGGTCACGAAACATCACAGAAATATGAGACTTCTTCAAAAACCCCAGCCCTTAGCTTTTGCTGTAATGCTGCTGCTTTTACTTCCTAAGAAGAAACACTACACTTCAAAATGAAAGACTTCTATTGTGTAGTAGTAAACTAGTATCAAATAGAGAGCAGATATAAAATTTCTCATCAGTTCTGCTCTTTTTACGTCTGCACTGAGAAAGATAATTAGAACAAAGTCCATAAGGAAAATGAATTATTTTTTTCTATACCATATTCTCTGATCCAATCTCTTTTTTTGAAATCAATTATATGAGATACTACTAGGAACTTCTGTTTAAGTATTGTTTAAAATACTAAGAGAATTTGCAAAGATGAACTTAATAGCATGATGTGAGGATCCACCAGATGCTCATTAAGCAGAACGTGGATCTCAAACACTGAACCTTATGATAGGTTTAGTGCTTGACTATATCATCAGGAGGAATGAAATCTTGATCCCACTGCCACCACTGGGGATTGGCTTTGTTGCTCAATTCCCAGACTCCCAACTAACCCCTAGCAGCTGGATTGTCACTTGCTTTTCAAGCTTGACATTGATAATAAGAAAAGTTCTTTTTTATAGAAGAAAATTACATGAAGAAAATCTCTATGACAACTATGGCAGCTTACCTGAGCGTGTTAAGATGGATATTGAAGAACTATTGATGATCATGTAAAATACTTTTGCACTTTAAATGGAAACTAAGGAGATGAGAAGTGTAGTAATCTATCATTAGAAGAAAATGAAACTTCAGAAGAATTTATGACAAAGCCTGTATCTGTGTGTAGCCTTGTTATGAGCACTAATTAGGAAAGACACGGTGGTGGTAATAACAGCAGTCAGCTGTGCAGCAGGGTGGGTGAGAGGACTGTCTAATCTGATTAGAAAACTAGCAGGTGCTCTGAGAACATCTGAAATGTTTATGGACTGAGGAGTGCTGAGGACCTCGACGCTAAGGTGAATAGACACACTTAGTGATGACTGGACAGCAGATACTGTAGGGATTCCAAAGGCAAGGTGGATAAGCAGCGGTGTCTGAAACACAACTGTTGAACAATATGTCTTATGTAGGAAGGGCAGAAATTAAAGAGACAAGTTATTTTCTGTGATACTGAATTTGTAAAATAATGATATGTAGTAAGTACATAAGAACAAATTGGTCAAAGAAAACTTCTTATATCCATACGCTTCTTGAAGTGCAGATAAGAATGACCCTAGCTTGAGCAGAATACAGGGCTTCAAACCAGAAGTTAAAAGAAGGCATTAAAAACAATGCAACGGAAAGCTCTGGAGATTGATATAAAAATGGGATGAAACACACACAATGAATTTAACAAAAGTAAACTATACCATATCTCTCTTTCATGTGTTATATTATCCATGTATAGGATTTTTGTTTAAACCTATCTTCAGTAAACCATTTCCTATGGGTCCTCTGGGAAAAATCATGAAGACTGTGGTAGAGGGAAAGAAGAGGAAAATATGTAATGTGGTTGAAGAATTCTATGAAAATGTGCTCTAAAAGTAGAAAATTTTGACTGGAAGTATATTGAATGGAGTTATTTTAAAGGCCAGCCTTGGAATCATTGTTACATAATAACATAGGAATAAAAAGCAGGTACAATATAATTAAATTATCGCAAAGCCCAAAATTATGAAGTCATTGTTCTTAAAATAAATGGAACTACATAAAGGAAGAATTTTTTGGCTGAGGATAATGGAAGGTGGAAGGCATTGAATGCTACAAAGGATGATAATATACTTTCAAAAACTAGTAAGAATTTCTTTTACAAATCCAAGCTAATCAATTGGAAATGACAGCAAAGAGAGCTCAAATATATTAGCGTGTTACAGGATTAGGGTGAGTTACCACTGTGACAGGGGTTGAAAAAAGCAATAGTTACATGCACCTGGAGAAGTGTTCCCAAAAGGGACAGCAAACTGCTAAGGTCACATGTGTGACAATGCTACGTGTCATTTAAATTACTGCATGCTGTTCTTGTCTCTGTGTCAGTATATAGTTCCAGCTGGAAGAGGTGTAGGAAAAGGCTCCAAGGATTAGTGATGGGACGGAGAACCTCTCTGCAGAGAGCAGAATGGAAGAGCTTTGTTTGTTTTGCCTACCAAAATAAAGCAGAAAAGTAGCTTGCTTGCTCTTCTCAAGGGCATTAAAGAAGTAAACAACAGATACAACAGCTACTTCAGAGAAAGGAAAATATTGCAACAAGAGCAAATTGGTCACCTTAATACGCATACATTTGGGCTGGAAGTCAGATGATCTCTTAAGGATTGGAGGAAGGAGATGCCAGAAGTTCTGTCTGATGGTAGAATTGGGAGAAAAGTGCCAAGGTACTTCTAAGATGAAGTATGATTAATTTAAAAACCAGATTCTATGATGAAGCGATCATGATAGCAGGCAATTAATTCTGATTTAGAAGGTTCCTTCCTCTCCTATGTTTGGGACTCATTATGTGATCTTCTCACATGGCGAACAGGATGGCATGGCACTGAGAAAGCACCAACAATGTTGTTTTTGTCAGTCATAAAGGCAGGGGCATATCAGCTGAGATAATTAAGGCTATTCTCTTGATGTCTTACTTGCTAGACTGGCGTACATATTCCAGCCTTCTATCTCTTTAGCAGTCTTGCTGTATCAACAGAGGTCAGACAATACCTGGCCAGTTCTAGACTCCTCTGTACAGCACTGAAGGAGAAGTGAAATTCCACATTTTCTCCTCTAAGAGTAGATCTGAGTTCCCTGCATCTGTTCAGGTTATGGAGGTTATGTAGTGGACATGTGAGTTGGAGGGTAATGGCTGAAGTGCTCTTGGGCTTCCCCAGTCACTGAATGTTGGGGCATCCTTTTTGGGGAGCATAGCTAAGCAGTTCTGTAACTCCTGAGTCACGCTGGAGCTTGGACTGATGCAACAACCAGCTTGAGAAATAAAAAGCAGTTTCCAGTTCCTTTTTGTAGTTTTTTTCTGGTGAGCTTTGTTTCTGCACTACCACTGGGTGATAGTAAGCTGGTGAATAATTAATTCACTTTGTTGTTGCACATTAATAATCGGTGGCTGCATTCCTGTTCTGAAGTTTATGTGATTGAACAGTGAAAGAAATCCCATTTATACATAACCTGAAAAAAACTTAAGTGAATATTTTTTACACAAGCAACAACTGATTTTAATTGCATTTAGTAAATCAGGAGTGTGTACGATGTTGGTAGAATATTAACACAGCTTCAAGAAAAAAAAAATACACAGAAACAAGGTGATGAAGACTAATCTGACTTTCTTAAAACAGAGAGAATGATGATAGTAATGGGAACTGGATCTATAAAGGCATTTGTGAGTGAGGCTGGATAGGTGTTAGATACTACCTTCAGAAACCCATGCAGCTGGATTGTTTACCAACATATCTTTGTAAGAAATCTTTCAAACGAGGAATCTATCTACCAGAAAGTCTTTTCATGTTTCTTTTTACAAAATTGTCATGAAGCTTTGACTCTAGATAAGGGAATTATAATGAAATAAAGGAAACATTGTTTAGTTGTCAAAACGAATTTGAAGTGTGACATGTGTGGGAAGAAAGAAACCACAGAAAATTGGATATTGGCTCCTTGAAATTTACGTATGTAATGTGATGACTGTGGATGTCTAAAAGAATCTCACTCTTCATGGCTGGTAGAATCAGCTGTTCTACCGACCTTCATGATTTCATGTTTTAAAGAAGAGTGCTATTAAGGAAACATCAATACCACAGGAAAGCTGAAGTACGTATTTGTAATCAACTTAAAATTCAGTGTTTCTGCTTTTCTCCAGCTTGATTATCTTGCTTGCTGCGAGTGGAATGGTAGGTTTTAAATGATTGCAGTAGAATACCCATGAAAAAAAACCAAACAATTTTTGCATCAGAAACAGAGTATTGGCTTTACTAAGATGACTAAGATGCAATTTTATACAAATATCAACAATTCACTTGTCATGCACGAGAATCAAAAATCAGCTCTTTTGGTGTAAGTTTGACCAATGCTATTTCTTCCAGTCACTGCTCAGTAGCCTTCAGAAGGTTGAAGTATGTAATGGTCAGGTATAAAGGCATATACAGGAATGTATTCTCTCTTTCTCTCTCTCTCTCCTCCCACGTCGATAGATCTATGTATGATGTACATGAGGAGAGTCAAAAGATGAATGAGCATATTTTAAAACACAGATACAAATCTAAGGCATTGTGCTGATCTTCTGATAGCCATGCATTTGCATAATCACGATCATATCGACTTCAAAAGAAATGTATCAAATCCCAAAGTCAGCTTTGGCAGCTATAGCTAAGGGAGCTATGGTAGTTGTTCGTTTTGGATGTGTCTCTGTTACTGGAGTGTGCAATAATAAAGCACAAATGAGCTTCTGTAAGAGAACTAGTTCTCCCAATAATATTGTACAATTATAGTATACACCATCAGTCATTTTCTAAGTTTCTCTCAAATTCTCTAAAGCTTCTTTAAAGTGACCCAGGAAAATGCATATACATACGCTGATACAGCTGAGAATGTAAAGCAGGCGGATGAAGGGCTGTCTGTGTTACTGCTGTGCCCTGACAGAGATGATACTGTAAAGCAGGAGATATTACCTGATGCTTGCTCTTTTGACACTTAATGCTAAATGGATGGTTGGTGGCTGGTGGAAACAGTTCATGCTTTATGCAGCTGTCTGTTGGCGAACGCCCTGAATTCCAGAACCTGCTACGGTGGCTGTCACCAACTGCAATGCCCCTTTCTGTAATTTCACATTAAGTTCACGAGTGAATTAATGACAGAGACTTAGATGTTTCCTTCAGCTGGCTCTGTGCCTGACCTGGGAAACTGAGGCTGCCAGGCCCTCTTCAAGTGAGTGCTTATGTGAAATGAATATAGAAACTGTGGTTTACACAGGCAGTTCAGCAAGTCGGAACTCAGTGATATGAGTTTTACTAAAACTATAACGTTTTCTGAATGTTTGATATTTTGAGACTGGAAAGGAGCCCAGGACAGTGCACACTACCAGAGGAGGAAGCCTGCACCCAGCGAAGGGAACCTGCAGCTGCAGTGAGTGTGGGGCTGCCCTTCCCAGCTTGTGCCCTGCTGCTCCAGTGTGCCACATTAGAGTAAAATACAGAGAATGCAGAGGAAATAATATTCTGGGCTTCGTGAATTTAAATGTAAACAACCTTTTGCTATTATCAGCTTGTATCAGATGCTTTTTTTTTTTTTAAGCATGTAAGGCACTCCTGATGCTGTCGCTGGCATCATTATACAGCATTAGGAGGAGTCATATATTTCCTTCTGGCATCCATAGGATTTAGCGGTGCTTTCATTTTGTTTTGTTTTGTTTTGTCCCTGGTAGCACATCAATAATGTGCTGTGTTCTCATTGTCTAAAGCTGTTGTGCCCTGCCGAAAGGCGTTTGAAGCAGGCGCTGTTCTGAAACAGTATTTCTCTGATGCAGTCAGTCCGCCTATCGTGAGTAAATCTTACCTATTAAATTAATGAGAATGTGAGGAGCAAGAAATATTTTTGATCAGCAGTAACCAAACTCTGAGCCCAGGGAGGAAAAAAAGATGTGCAAAAAGCTTCGACATACAGACGGGCATTGTTTGCAAAACGCCTGCTGCTTCCTTTATGTCTAACTGATCCGTGCCAGAAGCCCTCTTGAATTTCTACAAGAATAGAGCTTCAGATCATCTGCATTCAGTGCCAGAGTCATGGCCCTGGAACCGATAATTGCCTCTGACAGGATTTAATTACCTTCTCCCGGACCTCTCTCGTCTGACGGGAGACCACCCCCTGCCTCCGCGCCGCGCCGCAGCCAATGGGCGCCCGGCCCCGCGCGGTGA
>VXAB01013321.1:110989-129904 GCA_013399175.1 Odontophorus gujanensis
CCGGGGGGCTGCGCCGAGCCGCAGCCCATTGGCGGCCGCGGCCCCTCCGCGCCCGGCGAGGCGCGGTGCCGCCCGGTCCCCCCGGGCCGCTTCGGGTGGGCGCGTTGCGAGGGGCGGTCGTGCTCGGCCCGGTGCGGTGTCTTGCGAAGTCGGGGAGAGCTCCCGGAGAGCTCCGTGGCCGACCCTTTATTTCTGCTGGCTCGGGGTGCGGCGGTTCAACCCCCGCTGACTGCTCTGGTTGCGTAGCGGGCTCCGCAGCTGTGGGGAGATGCTAGAAGGCGGAGGCATGACTTTATCTTGATTTCAAACTGCTCCGAAGGGCACGCGGCCAAGTGTGCCGGGCGCTGGTGCAGCCCGAGACACCTCGTGGCGTCTGAGCTGCAGCACAGGAGCTCCTCCATCTTCTGAAGGCAGGGAACCCTTAGAGGTCAAATGTGTAGTGAACCCAAGTGCGGGTCCCTCAGAAAGAGGAAAGGAAAAATACTCAGCTGACCTCTTTAAAGAGTGGATGAGACTGCTCTGTTTCTGACTGTCTCAAACAGGAGCTGAACAAAGCTCGTGTGCTAGTGTGTTCAGGGGAAATGAGCGTTTGGTTTTATTGGTGCCAGCCCAGGCACTGCTTGGCACGTGGGGCGGGATGCTGCCTGGAGGAGTGAGAGTGACAACTTTGGGAGCAGCCTACTGCTGAGCACGGGATTGCTGTGAAGCTTCATTATTACCTACCTTAAACATTAATCTAGAACATTAAAGGTTCTGTTCCAGTGGGCAAAAAGGATTGAATGTGAGATGAGGAGAAAACCTGGAAATTATTCTCACTGATTTCTGTTCAAGTAAAACTGGACTCCTTGTTTATGCATTAAAAAATAGAAGTAAAGTAAAACGTGATGGCAACCCATGAAAGAGGCAACTGAGGAGCCAGACTGCCAAGTGTTGTATTTTGATTTTTCTTTTTCTAAAGAATTTGGGAACAAGTGAAACACCACTTCTAAAAAAAGATTGATACAATTCTTATTTTTTAGAAACTTGTAGTGCATGTCTAATACAGCATTGCTTTTATAATTACCGCTGCCTAATTATGAGATAAATCACTGCTACAGTACCCTTTAGTATTTGAGCTACAGATCTTCAGACTTCAGATTTGTCTTTCCAGGCTTCGGTGGTGGTGATGGTGGTGGTATACTAAAGATGAACTTCATCTATTCCATGTGATGCGGGTTGTTTAACAGGAAAATGTTTTTATTGGAAGAGCTGGGTTAAGGGCCCATCTGGAACTAATTGAATTCTCTAATGGCACAACCTTCTATTTCTAGATGGAAAGAGTAGAGAAAGCAGGGAGGAAATTCAGGATAACAGTGTAGATCTCCAATATGAATTTAAGAACATTCCCCAGTGCTCCCTCCAGCCTCTTGCTCCTGCACTCTCACTACAATTTCCCACATCCTCACCTTTGCACATACAGACATTTCTCTGTCTTTCTGTCATTTGAATACCTGCTCTTAGAAGTTGTCATCAAAAAAGTATGAGGGGAGCGCTCAAATAATACAAATGTGGGAAAAACAAATCATGCTACAGGAGGGAAAATGAGTGTGGGTCTGTGAAGACAAGGTCTCCTTGAGCTGTTCTCGCTTGAGCCAGTCGTCACTAAAAGCCCATATGCCATGGAACTAGGACTTAGTCATACACTTTGATGCTCAACAACCCTTCTTAGATCGCTAAACTATCCCTGTGTGCCTCCCAGGACTGCGTGTGAGGGCTCTGTCAATAACTGAAGTACTATAAAAGTGCAAGGCTGCATGTTGCAGCCTGATTCGAAGTCCAGTGAAGATCCCAGATGTCTTTCCTTTATTGCAAATGGCTTTGGACAGAACCTGTGTGTAGTATTTCCACATCAGAGGGTAAGAATTTCACCCATCATGTGGTACAAATCAGGCTGAGCTCATTAAAAAGTGAAAAAGAAAAAAGAAGAGTTGGAATAACTCTCTGCAGTTGCAGATGTTTTTTAAAGGACTTTTTCATATTGGAAATACGAGGCAGTACTCATTTGATATGTTGTATTTATAACTCACAAATTCACTAAGCTTGCCATTTTGTAAGCCTATCTCATGTTCAGACACAGCATTAAGCAATTTCTTTCTCAAATGCAGACTGCCCGTAAGAAAGCAAATAATGTCTACTTGTCCAGAACAAAAAGTGTTACATTCAGTATGCTAACATACACTGCGTGACTCTGAACTTTTCTGACTGTGTTGCTTGCTTGGTTTCAAAGCCCAGTGTAAGAGTCACTACTGAAGTGTATTTGCTGATGCATTTTTAGCAGTGCAAAATAAGGTCTCTGCCCCAACCACCTGAAATGTTGTTAGTAAGCTATGAAAAAAAATATCTTCATGAAGAAAGTAGGTTCCCTTTTAGAAGGTGAGAACTGAAAGCATTTTTTTTGTAACTCGTGTTGTACTATTAGCTTGCATCAGGCTGGCAAAATGTATAAAAATATTACACTGTTAGTCAGAACAGCTGTGAACGCTGACGCTGTGAATTTTGTGTAGCTTCTGTTCCACAGCACCATATCCATGGCAAAAACGTTATGAAGCAGAGTATGGCTAGAGGAAATTAATGTAAAAAGTGTTGATTATAAAATAGTGGTGCATGTCTTTGTGTATGTGTTTGGGGAGACGATAACTGTGCAGTTTACTTGTAACCCCATCTGCTTAAGTGCACCTCACAGTTGTTTGAAAAACCTTATAAAAAAAAGATAAAATCCTGCGTGCAGGGAGCCTAAAAATGTGTCCACATAGAGAAAATGTCTCCAGTTGATTATTCAGCTGGCAAAATGGAAATTTCAAGTTGCACAGACAGCTAATTGTGGCCTGCCTATGGAATGACAGGTCTATAATTTTTAGTTTTGTGCACATTCAAAGCCAGTCACCTTGACACTTAACAGTCCATTATCAGCCGGCCACCGACCATATGATGATATTCAAAGAGTGACAGGTCTTTTCCATTAAAGAATGATAAAATGCACTATGCTTTATTTGGATAAAGCTGTCTTCACAGACAGAACAAGCCAGGTGCTTATCTGATCCTTGCGTGCAACAGTGACACTGGGACACCTTTTACTCTATAGGGCTAACCCTTTTTTTTTGTTGCTGTTGTCGTCGTTCTTTTGGGATTAAAATGGGGGATGCTGGTATCCCTGGCATTGTTTTCTAGAAAAGCAGGTAAGCTGGTGTTCATATCTCTGGTTTATTTCAGTATGAAATAAGATAGATTGCGGGAAGACTTGGCACTCAGATCATGCAACTATGTGATTCATAACCCAGGAAGAAATGATTTGTTGTTGCTTTTGTTGTTTATTTTGTTGTCAGTTTTGGTGTTGTTTTTCCATAAAATAGCCGGTTGTGTTTCCAGCATGAATACAGAGCAAGTTCTGAAAACAAGTCCCACAGTACTTCTGATCAAAGAATAAAAATCAGCTGCCCACCATGAAGGAGGCTGAGAGCTAGCATTTGAATCAGACTCAACCGATACAGGGATTCAGTGAGTTTGGCTGTGCCTTCCTGGGGTGTGGTGAATCTTGCCGGGGCTCTCACAACGCTGTGGCATGAGTGCATGATAGAAGATGCCTCTCTTTGTGGGAAGAGCCTGGCTCGAAGAGGAGATGGCTGTTAGTGCTGAGGAGCTGGTAGGTTAGGGCATCCCTGGCTGAGCGTATCTTCACTGCACCAGAGTATTCACAGAGGAGCATAAAGTGATACTGTGTACTGAAAGATCAAGCTATGATGGACAGAGAGATTCTTCTCCTTGGGCCTTGCTGTGAAGGGAAGGAAGGGCAGGCCTTCCAGCGCTGCAGGGATTGTGAGTACAGCAGCCCAACTAGGGATAGACCCCAGGCAGAGCTGTTAAGTGCTCGTTTCTGTGCTGAATGGTTCTCGGGGAATTGTGTTTACTTTTTTTTTTTTCCTAAATGTGAGGTTTTAGTAACGACCTCTGAATTTACATTGAGAAAAACGATTTTAAAAATATTTCTCAAGTTTTATCAAGGATCACTGTTGTTTTTCCCAGCAGCAGTGCAGACTCACTGATCTGCTGTGTGTGGGAGCAAGTAGATACAAGCAGCCATTCAGAGCAGTGAAAGAGAAAAGTGTAGCGTGCTGCATTTTAGGATGATCTTAACACGATAACAGTCCTGTGAATTGCAAATTGGCAAACAAACTTCTTGAGCTATTAAGCTTAGTGATAGGAACCCTTGCCTCTGGAAAACATGATTTGCAAATTTGCAAAATGATGCACTGTTGCCATTTCAGTATTAAGCATTATTCCTCTGGTCCTTATTCATTTGGTAATGAGTGAATATAAATGTACGTTTTTTTCTGATTTCTTTTTTCCATAAGAAATGCAGTTCACTTGCAAATGTACAGTCTCCTATGTATGTATATATATATATGTATATAATGTGTATGCAGAGTGTTTTTCACGTATTTGTAGCTCTGGAGAAAAGGCTAATGAGGAGAACATACCCTGAAGTGAACAGTCACAAGGTTTCATTTGTTCCCTGCATGCTGCAGTAATACTAATAACACTACACCTTTTACTCTACAGAATGGCTTGTACTTGGGGAATTGTTTCATCCAATTTTCTTGCAAATAATGAACAAGTTCCCTCAGGTTTATTGGCACTATCTTGTGCACACTTTTTTGGTGTAAATTATTTATTCTACTAATTTAACAGCAAACAGTCCTGGATGGTGAGCTTAGTGAGGCAATTTCATACATATTGGTTGTAGGTTAATTATTTAGGGATTGAGATATCTCTGGTAATGCCAAATAAGTACAGACCTAATCAGAGAAAGCAATTGCATGTGTCTAGGTTTTCCAAATCTCAGATCGTGCAACCATTATATGATGGTCATTAAGTTTGGCATGTTATTGCAAAAGAACACGAATGTGTTTTTGAGGTAGTCCATAAGTTAACCCTTAAAGTTCCTGCCATTTCCCCAGCAATCGATTCCGCAGCCAGCTATGCAGAGTGTGCAGATCCACATACACTGTTACGCTGGAAATGGAGACCATTAAGGATGTTATTAGATATATGTCTCAAGGGATAGCTTAACAATTTGGGGGCTGCTGAAATGTGGACACAGAAAAATCAACAGACGAATCAAATTTGGAAATTAAAATAAACATCCTCAATTTTTTTGATATGTTTGTGCAGCCACAGAAAGGAGATAGTTCACCTGTCAGAATTTTCCCAACTTTATAAAAATAAAAAATAGTGAGATTTAGATGCGAATAGTTTGAAAAACACAACTGTCCAGTGTCACTTTAATGAAAACGTGGTTTTTTAATTCGTTGAGGAAAACATTATTCTTAACTGATCTGAGCATTTTTTCCAACTGGCATAGACAGAATTGGACAGTTCATTTGAGAGAACTGTAACCTCTGAGCAGAACCTGGGAAGACAGAGAATGAAAAGCAGTGTGAGGAGAAGCTTTAAGGTATGCTTGGTGTTAAGAAAATGTTGATATTGAGGAATTTCCAGTCTGTCATTTTTATTTCTATAATATAATTAGTGCTCTCTGCTGTGTTGCACTTGACTTCTTAAATGACATTCAAACCAGGCCTCTGGAAGGGTTGAAAACCCTGATGCCCATGTTCCATAGCATCGGGGTTGGGCGAAGGGTCGGTCTGGCTTTGAAGGTCACCAAGGGAGTAATCTGCTCTGCAAAGCATTAGTTTTCAAAGGGTTTGGACACAATCTCTCTCTTGACTGTGGATTCATTTTAATGTTAAATATAGAGTAAGCTCCTAAAGTTGGCTTATAGTTAGAGCAGGTGGTGGGGAAGAATTTGTATCATCATTTTTTTCCTGAGGCTTTTAATTCTACAGCTTTAGGTCCACCTTCATAGAAGTGCTTGCTGTCTTCTGGATGAGCCTGACCTGGCTGATTAAGGATCTGTTTTGCTGAAGAAAGAAAGTCGTTTACTGCAAAGCTTTAGGATTCACAGGCTTTCTAGTGTAGAGGGCAGAGGGCATGGTGGTGAGATCATAATAATTTTCAATTATAGAAAGGATTTATTGAAGCATTCTGCACTAGTTGAATTTTCTTTAGCACGAAAACCTTCATGCCAGATGTACTGCACTGGTAAGAGAGACAAATAACCCAAGCCAGATCATTAACAAGCACGGAAGGATGGAGTCACTTAGCAGAAGATGGAAGGAAACCTCATTTGTTGCCACGTAAGGGCATTCTTCTAGTAAAGATTTCAAGAGTACAGCTAAATATGTTTCTGATTTCCTATTTGCTTGATCTGAGATGCATCCTAACAATATTTTTCCCTATTTCACTAAGTTCAAATAAATACTGTCCTCTGATGAGTATGAGAAGTACAGATGTATCACCTGTCTCCTCGTTAGGAAGACTTGCTAATCTGATGGGTTCTCCAGTTGCCTTGGGATTTTTGCATTTGTAAGGAGAGAGCTAATAAAACTTATGATGAGTGGAAGAAGGTAGGAGAGCCTTCTTTGGACAGTATTTAGTGGTAGTGTTGCTTCAGGGAAGCGAGGTGGGGACCAGGAGCCAGAATCTAATGCTAGTCTGTGCCTACCTTCAGAAAAGAGATCTGGAAGTTGGAGGTTAAAATCTACCCAAGGTTCTAATGAAGCTATGGGCTGGAATAAATAGCTTAGGGATCATTCAGCAACTTATATTTTATTGAAGTATGGAAACTAAAAATTAAAAACATGAAAGGAAGACTGCAATAGTTATGAGATGTATGACGAATCTTGGCAAAAGTTTAAATAAAACATATTCAGCTGTGTTATGAAAAATATTTAATCCCATTTTCAATGCCATTGGTCATTGTTTGAAAAGGGAAAAAAACCCCAAAAACCTCCACAAACAAACAAACAAAAAACCCAACAAACACCAAACCCACCAGAAAACGGCGTGCTTTGATTTTCTAGCAAAATGAAGAAGGAAAACTATGGTTTGGGTAATGGTGAACTGCATTAAATACAGGGGTATGCTGCACTTCTGCTTAGGTGCGGTCCCTGTGCTCTTAAGTCTGCCAGCTTAGAACCCTGAGAGTACCATGTGGAAATGGAAACGCGTAACCAGAGACTGCAGAGGTACATGGGGTGAAGACAGGAAGGGCTGGGAGGGAAATGTGGAGAATTCAGAACAATTGGGGATGTGCCAGTTCCTGTTATTTTAGAATCATGTTTTATTAAGACAATCTGCCGGTGACAAGTAAGAAAAGTAATTTTTTTGATATTTTCTTGAACTATATGACGTAGTAGGCTGCAAGAAAAGAAAAAGCTCTTCATATTTTGCTTCTGTGGGACTTTTCATAGAGTACAACTGTTTTTCCTACAGAGCTGAGAACATACAGAGAACTGAGCTATGCAGTATAATTAACATTGAGGAACAGTGCGTCTAGATCTGTGATCTTAGCCTGGCTAGTGAATGAGAGCAACAAATATAAGACACAACTTTATAAAAGGAAAAGTTTTCTCAGTGTGATAAGCCACTTGTTCATTCAGTATGGGGAGGAAACATGGATACATAGAGTTGTGGTGGATAGGTCTTTAAAGTTAGCCCAGTTTGATGAAAAAAATGAAGCATTTGTTTCACTAACCTAGATGGGAACGCTCTAGCTGGTCCTATGTTTAAAAGTATACCTGTTTTACACATCTCTGTGCTCTGTGAAGAGCCACCTGAAAGAGCTTTACGTGTGCAAACCATGTACTGGAAACGATCTCGTTTTTAACAGTAAGGAACTCAACAAAACCTAATTCCTCCTGTTTAAGAAAATGCAGGTTTATGAATTCTCCATTTTTCTTTTCTGCTTATACACGTTAAATCATCAGTGTAGAATGCAGTGAAGTAAATAGATGATAAAAGCATTTTTGTTGTATGTGATGCCATATCCAGATGAATATTTGGTAACAAAACACTGTGTCCCACTGTCAGCTTCCCTGTTTCTGCTTTGCTGATCTGAGCTGAGAGGCTTGCTGTAATGCAACATGAGAACCAGTGCTGTATTCCTAGCAGCACACTTGTTCATCTGCTCACAGATGGAGTTCCTCCTTCTCTTCACAGCACTGAGTAGAATTTTTGCAGAGAGAATACTATAGACTGGCACAACAGGATGGACTTTTAATCTTTTTTCCTAGCAAAATTCAGTGAAAATCTTCAGAAACATAGCGTAGCTTTTCTGCTAGGCCTTATGTGGTAGTTGCTTTTTATTTCTGTGGAGCAACAGTTCTTAAACACAGAGCAAACCAGACCGTGCTAAAGGCATGACATTTTCTGTTGTGTTGTAAGCTTGCAGGGTGAATACCCTGAAAGAATAGTACCCACACAAAATAATGAAGGTGGATGGTATGCTTTTGTATGGCTTATCCAGATGGTGTAAAGACAACCAGTAAATAAGGAAAGCCTCACCTGTCACTGAAGGTCAGGCTCACCCAGAACTCCGTAGGGGAGGGATCTCCAACAAAAGAACCTTTCCCACTGGTGATCAGCCCTTAAATGGGGTCTGGGAGAGGGGGAGCCAGGCTCCATCTCTTTTGCTCACACAGGTGAATTGCCTTTACCTCTGCTCCTGTGGGTGACTCAGTGCTTGCCTCAGGTGATCCATCAGTGCTTCAGGCTGTGATTCAACAGTTCCCATGGAAAGCTGCTTCCCAGTTTAATTCTTGAATGGCATGAGGATACAGTTCAGCCTGTCTGCCTGAAAAGGAGCACAGTACTGCTTTGGACACAACCAAAACAATCAGGGAAGCTTGAAATATGAAAGCCTGACATTCAGGGTTTTCTGGGTGGAATATGGCCTTTAAAACCCTATTGAGATAGTTACATTTTATCTTTCAGTGACATGTCTTTCAACAAGTCCTCTCATTTTCACATTGTTCTTCAATATGAAATGTTAAGAGGAGAAGCCACTTGCCTGATTCACAGGTAGATCAGCATTTGATGACCAAATTAAGATTGGCCTTTCCTAAGTCATCCTCTTTGCTGTAATAGTTGCTGTCCCTTTCAAATTTCCTGTATTCTCCATTATGGAGAAATAATAGAGTCTTTGGAGACTATTTCCAAATCATCACCCACATTGAAGTATTTTGGTTTGTTTGGGACTGTTTCCTCCCCAGAAGTTTGCAGGTAAATGTTACGGATGTGGTGCCACGTGGGAAAGATGGTTTTCCATGCTAATGTGAAATTCTGTCTTTTTCTATTATCCTGAAAAAAAAAACAAAAAAAAACCACCAACATTTTGGGCGTGAGAAAATACCTTATAGAATATATGCAGAATATTTAAGTGTATTTGGTAATCTAATTCTCAAGCCTAACATCCAGTTCATTTTCAGTGTGGCCTAACACTTCTAGTGTGACATTACTGAAAACATTCTGATTAAAGCCAGCTCTCTTATGCATACTTTACCTCTGTGACCTATGAGTAGCTTGAAACCATTTGAACTCCATCTAAATTGGATCCCCCTGGTTGTAAGTATTACTGTGTGTCAGTTCTGTGTCAGTTGGATGGAAATCTTGCTGCAGAAGATGAAAGTTCACAGCTCTGTATTAATCTACTGGGCACACTACATCTAATGCCTTCAGTTGTCTTGAAATGCAGCTTCTGATGACCTCTGACAGCTAACATGCAATACAGGATTTTCTAATATTCATTTTTAGTGTAGGTATTTTAAAAGTATCTTCTGCACCACATAAATGCTAAGAGAGACAAAATTAAGAATAGTGACAAGCAGGTTATCAGAAACTGAGACTTCTGTTAATAAAACGTGTCTGGGGCCATTACTTCATAATTGTCTTGTTCTCCAAACAGAACATGCAGCTCCTGGCTTCAGCTAAGGAAGCTGTGCACTGATGAACTGCTGGCTGTGATTCCCCTGATATCTGTAGGGTGAGGCATTGAAACTGGTGTGTGGAGTTTAACAAATATCACATATATATTCCTGAAGCTGTATGGCTTCTGGAGCATACAGCATAAATCATTGCATGGTAGTGGAATTTAGCTTTAGCTCACAAATACAAACTACTAATTCATCACCAACTTCCATTTAAAAGAGAATCCGTATAGGTTTCTCCAGCCTGATTGACACTGTTGTCAACGTCCTCTGTTACAGTGAACACCTTTGCTCTCACCGTTACTTAAGTTAAATTGCAAGAGCATTACATTTGGGTTTGCTTTTCAAGTGACCTTTTTTTGTACAGAAAATTCCAAGCTAAAACAAAGTCTAATAGGTTCCAGTCCATAAGTTTGCAACTTGATCTCATTTCTGTTAGATCTTTCTGTTAGATCGGGCCAGGGTACCTATGTCTTTTTCAGTAGGAGCAGGATTTAAGTACTGTGCAAGCATCTGAAAGGAAGCTGATCTTGCATTCTTTGCAAACCCCAGATTGTCTCTGAAAACACTGAAGTTTGGTAGGCAGAAAGATGTCTTGAGGTTAAGTGCTGTTTACAAAGGGAAGATTATGACCCTGGAAGGGATGCTTTTAAGGTACTAGGCATGATGCAGATACAGCTTTCTCAAAGCCCCATCCCTGGAAGCATTTGGGGCCAGGGTGGATGGGGCCTGGGCAGCCTGATCTAGTCAGCAGGTGGCAAGCAGCCTATGGCAGGAGGGTCAGAAGTACATGGACTTTGAGGCTCCTTCCAACCTAAGTTAGTGTATGAGTCTGTATATATATTGGCTATCAGAACACTTCTGAGAGTGGTTTGAGTGTATTTTTCTGTTGTTTCCACTTTTAAATCCAGACTTCAAAAATTCTGAGAACCCTTTTTCCTGTGAATCCCCTGTAGAAATAAATTTCTGATGGCCATCCATGAATAGCTCTAGAACCTTAGGCCTCTCTTCTGCCAGTGGCTTCTGGCACCTGCTGGCTGATTGGAAGGTGGAGGCCTGAGACCCTGCAGCAGCACTGCCACACAGTTCCCTGTACATGCATATATTTATATCAGAATGTGTGCATGTGCCATATAACAGTATGGGCTCTCTTGCAACAAGAAAATTTAGGAAAATAATAGCAGCAGCTTGCAGACCGGCAAACTTGTGGCTTGTGGTCTTCAAGCATTGATTTTTGCTTTGTTAATTTGGCAGCATTGAATGGAGGTAACTAGTGTTCTGACCCAACAAATATGGGAAAAAGAGCTCACAGATGAAAATCCATCAGATGAGTGAATGTTCCAAAATAACGAGTATGTGAAGTTATTTAGATTCAGAACTGAAAGTATTAAAGTACAGACTGATAATGACAATCTTTCTTTACTGTTCTTTGACTCACACTCATAATTATAGTAGAGAACCCACAACCAGAAGAATAATTTAGTCATTGGAGAACTTGTATATGTCATAGATTTTCATTTTAAGCCTTCAAGTGTGCTAAGATGAGCTAAATATGAAGGAATTTTAAGTGTTATTGAAAGAAAAACAACAAGGCATGAGGTGGTACAGTTTAATAAATTTCATTGCATGTGAAATAGCTAACTAAAAATCATGTATAAAGAAGTTATATCAATAACAAATGTCTAATCTCAAATATAAGGGTCTGATTTCAAAGCAGAACAAAACATCTTCCAATTACACCAGTTTAGCAAGAGGTAAAGCCAAGGACTTCTGTAGAACAAAGATAATTCTGTAGCTTCTGCTCTCTGGTCTAATTACACAAAATACAACCTCAGCCCAGAGCTTGAGCAGAAGTATATACTTGCCAGTGTTTATTCTAGAGTTTTCCCTTCTCAAGGTTAACAACTTGTTCTAAATAGTCATTGTCTGACTATTAGTTTATTTTGCATCTTGGCAGATACATCAGCTAATCTCAGGAAGTCATTTGTCCAGATTTGACTTAGAAACAACAGTTTTGTAGGTTTGGCCCCATACTGTGTCTGCCACAGGCCTTGTGGAAAGCTGTGGCCTGAATCCTTGCTTTCTCCTTTGTCTTTAGCTTTGTTATTTTTGTAATTTTAATTTTGTCTTTCTTTTCACTTCTCTTTTCCAGAGGTGACACATCTCAGTGAGTGGACCATTGTGACACTGAGGGTGCTGCAGATTGACACTGTGACTCTGCTTCTCTCAGCCACTGAGAAAGGCTATGGTGTGTGCAGATCTGAGAGCACAGGAAGAATCAGTGGAAGTCTTGAACAGACAAAGAGGTACCCTGGTTACCTTCTAAGTGAGATATATCAACTGATTTTCTAAACTTTTTTTAAAAGGCATCTTTTTATCACAGTTGTGAATTTGCAGTAATGACATCACAAAAGATAGAATTATGTCTAGTAAGTCTGAGGGATAAGATATTAACTCTGACAGAAGTCTCTTTAAGTGCCTAGACTGGGTTAACAGTAACTGTCAGTGAAAGTGACTTTTTAACAGATTTTGAGATCACCTCATGGGAAAGGATGATATCAAAACTCACAGAAATCATGCCTAGATTACTTCATAAACTTAAGTGTACTACCAGAAAATCCTCTCAAGATTCCATTTACACTTTTTCTACTAAGCCTCCTATCTGTATATCTCGTAATAGAAGGATGCCTTCTTGGTATTTATTAGCACAACTTCCTAATTAGGCTTATTGATAATTAATCTGGATATATCCATGTGCAGAAAGATCTCATTATCATTCCTTTAAAGTATGATATAGGGCCTTCAAGAGATGCTTGCTTATGGCTCTTTTCCATTTCATGTTTTCTGCTGTGTGCATGCCATGATGAGATTGTAGGTGCAGTTCTGTTTCCAAATCAGAATACACTTTAAAGAATATAGTGCTTGTTATCCACAGCTGCATTAATATTGATGTTTGCCTTTGGCACATAAGGATGTTGTTATGGCTGTAATAAATATTTTGTCACAAAAAATTTCATTTATAACAGCACACTTTCTATTATTTCAGAGGTCTAGATCATTTGTTTTTTTAATTTGTATTACTTCCTAATTCTTGTCCAAATCTACAAGCACTCTGCAGAGTGGGAAGAGGAATAGTATAGAGCTTGCAGTCTATCATCTGCATTCTCTTAGCATTAGGTGTAACACTGGCATGAAAAATTAGAATTGGAGCCTTTGCTCCAATTTTTCCAGCTGTCTCTGTCTCTCCCTGTGATCTTTTTGTACAAATTTTCTGGCAAATCTTTGAATATGTGAGCTTATATCACTTTCTTAAGCATACGAGTGTTTCTGCCTCAAAACATGGGTACAGCTGAATTGAATCTTCATTGTTGGTTGATGGGTTGGTTGTTTTATTTTTTCTTTTCAGTAATTCAGGTGTTTTAAGGACTTGCTAAGATGGGTAAACATTTGTTTTCTTCCAGTGTCCTCTGTCTCCCTGATGTTAATTTATGTTTGTCTGATTTATTTTCATTCAAAATTGTATGAATAAAACTACACCAGAATCTTTTCTCTGCCATCTTCAGGTCTTAATTTATAGAGTACTTCTACAGTTTCTGGAATTGTTAAATTTTGGGCAGTAAATGCCATCTTACTTCTGAGGTTACCTTTATTTTATTTTTCTTAGCAATGTTATTGCTTTAGAACTGTAATGTGCTTTTTATTTCAGTCTTATTCTGTTGCCCCAAGAGATTTGAGCTATTACTAGGATTTGCACTGGCCCCAGTACTGTTGTACTGCACAAGGTTATGGGGAGGAAGGCAAGAATGCCAGGGCCAAACATGGTATTCTTTTGGAAGAGCTTGTGCCAACATTTGGGCTTGAACAATTTGGAGGAGACATGATGTCACCATTTCTATGCAGTGAATTTAAACAGGAATGTTTTATTGTATTTTGGGTATGCATTTCAAAAATAACAAAGAAAATAACTGTCTGTATATTTCCTTAATTTCTGCATTCAGTCTCCAGTTTCCCTACATTTTTTATGTCCTAGAAGTATTTCTGTTTCATTATTTTTCAAGCAGAGTTCGATGACACTGATTTAGCACTTTCTTACAGTTCACTGCTTCAGTTTTCATCAAATTATACTTCTAGTTATACTAGACACCTTCATCATCAGTTTCCATATGCCTCAAAGACATGCAGGAACCAGATTGCCAACACTGAATTCAAATACTAGACAATAACTGGAATAAAAGTTCCTTTCTTAGATGTAAGGTGAATGTGCTGAATGAATAGTACCCACACAATATAACAAAAAAGATAGTATATTTCTGTGTGGCTTATCCAGATGGTATAAAGACACCCAATAAATTAGGAAAGGCTCACCTGTCACTGAAGGTCAGGGCTCACCTAGAACTCCACACAGGAGGGATCTCCAACAAGAAATCCTTCGCCACTGCTAGTCAGCTCTTAAATGGGGTCTGGGAGAGGTGGAGCCAGACTCCACCCCTTCTGCTCACACAGGTGAATTGCCTTTACCTCTGCTCCTGCAACTGACTCAGTGCTCACCTCAGGTGATCAATCAGTGGTTCAGGTCGTGATACAACAGTTCCCATACATTAGGATATATGAGACAAAGAGTGTAGAATTCCTCAGTTCGTACAGTGTAGTTTCAGCCTATATGCATTCAAGATCTAGACAATAACCGCTATGAAATATTGATTTTACAGTGTCAAATCAAGGGATAAAGATGAATGTTAAGCAGATATTTTACCCTAATATCTGACCCTTTTCTTCCCAGAAGAACACTAGGAAACCATGTCTGTGAACCTTGCATTACTTTTATAGTTTCTTATTCACTGCCACAGCTTGCTGACCATGTGAACACCAAGCATTTCCTTGTCGTGTGTCTGAACCTTCAGAATCAGGGAGCAAACCTAAATGTTCCTGCAGTTATGTCATTGCAATAACTGCCATGCATAAAACAATATTTGCATCTTTGTGTATGGACAAAACTGAAGTCCCTCCCCCCCCTCCCCATCAGTTTCTGTCTCTGCAGAGAACGTTCCAATCAAATATTTAATTTATTTTAATAGGAGAAAGGCAGCAGACAATCATTATTCTGTGACAAAGTTCTGGTCCATCAAATAGAAAAAGAACGCCCAGAGGACAGCCAGTGTATTTCTTTTAGTAGTCTTGCTTGATGCTCTACCAGCATTGTAATGATGTGTTCCTCTCTGTGCAGATTCTGACAGAAGGCATCAGTTTTACTTCCTGAGGAGAACCGTCCTTCCCCAAAAGCTGGTGTACCTGTGTGGAGAGCCCACAGATTCTTCCTGAGGATAGTGTGTTTGCTGGCATGCTTGACAGGTTAGTGTATGGGCACATATTTGTGAGTGGAAGAAGTCAGATAAAAATCTGTAACCGTGGAGGCTGCAGAAATTAAAAGCCAAAAGGTTATATATATATTTTTTAAATTAATTTTTTGAGGTTTAATTATCTGCTAGTTCATGTCCCTAGCTTTCTCAAGGGAAAGACACCTAAAAAGACCAGCTTGTATCTTCAAAAATGGGTTTGTTTGTTTTTAAATCTAATACTACATTTTTCTGTTGTATGCCTATCGTTGGCCACCAAAATGCTCAATGACTTTCAGGCTACAAATGGAGGAAGAGAGCAATGGAGAACTTGTTCATCTATCCAGCTACATTCTGCAAATTTGGAATGTGTTATTTGCTCAGTGGGTTGTAAAGCCTAAACTAACATAGTGTTCTTGGTTGTCTTTTCTTCCATTTTTACTGTAACGAGTGGAACAAGCCTGTTAAGATACAGTTTTTGGCAGGATTGCAGTGGCGTATATTGAAATATGGTGAGTGTAGTGACTTAGTTTAGGTCACTGCCAGCAGTTGACTCCTGGATCCAGCTCTACATTTTTAACAGTAGTGTAGTCTAGCACTGCAGGTGCTGCAAACCAGCACGACCTCTGAAAGCTGAAACTGAGTTCTCTATGCAGTGCAAATGAGAACCCTTATTACTGTGGTCTTAAATGGGCTAAAAATCCAGGAAATACCTGTATTGAAACCACCTCCCTGATACTGCATCCAAACTAAAAGATAGTGTGAAGCAGTGGCCTTCCTTTTTCTGAAACTGAAACATTCTCTGTGCCAACCTTGACACTGCATTGCTAACTGCAACTTTGGACTGGGAAAACTGAACTGCCTAAAACCCTTTTTGCCTTTTCACTAGGAGGCATTTTTATAAACAAATCCTTTTCTTCCTGCATGGTTTGTGCCCTTCAACAATGGAAGAAAAAAAAAAGTGATTGAAGAGTGAGAAAGTTGTGGGAACACTCAAAATAGCATTGTTGATCATGTCATACTGTGAGGTATGGCCTTGTAGTCAGATGATGGAATCTTCCTGAGATACCTTACTCTGAGAGTAGCTTCAGGAGTCATGGAGCACAGTCAGGCACCACAAGATGCAGTATGTACTAACCAGATAGGATCTGTGCCAGGACAATGCTTTAATCACAGATCAGTGTCATGACATGCTGTTGCAAAATTTGTTTTGTTTTTGTTTTATTTTTTTTTTATCCCTTCTGTGTAAAAGATGTGTAAAATATGCTGTAAATGACACCTTTCTTCCATTGCTTCACAAACAGGGAAGATTTGGGGAAGAGTTTTTGCAAACATGGCATGATAGATTTTGGAAAATCTCATGAGATTGTGTTAATTTATAACTTTTAACATCCATCAGGTGCATCTGTGTATTTGGTGATACCTGCCATGGATTTTGTAAAAGTGAAAGAGCAAAATCCAGAGCAAACTCTGAGCATGACTGAGGCGTCACGTGTCGTGTACACCTCTAAGATTACAAATAGGAAGTATTAAAGTAAGCAGAAGCTGCTTATTCACTCTTCTGAGTTTCATCCAACTAGAAAAATCAGTCCTGTGACACTCACAGTGAGCAGCTCGGCTACTTTTTGATCTTGCAGCTGTATCTCTGAGATCTTCTTGTCAAACGTGTATTAGTAAGTCCGCATCCCAGGCAAAATAAGGACTTTTTCTTTGTCTGTACTCACATATTTGCATTTTGAGCTGCTCTTTTTATTTGGAAAGTAATGGCAGTGAAATAGAACTCCTTTATTCTGAAAACCTTTCAATCAATCCAAGAAAGCTTTTCCTGCTGACAGCAACTCTAGGGCCAGTGTATTTCTAGAAGTAGGTACTTTGGTAAGTGCTGTTCTCAGACAGCCAGAAGACAAGGAGTTTGCTAAGAGTTCTGTTACAAGTTATCAGGGAGCTCTTTGAGCTTTCCCTCACCTAACCAGTACTTGCTCTCTGTCCTTTCTGCTGTGCTAGAAGTAGTGCTGAGGGCTCTAGATGTGCTGTGAAGCCCGATACAGGAAAATCTTTGCTTCTGTGACTGCAGAGGAGGTCAGCAGGCTCTGGGTCAAACCTGCTCACGTCCCGTTTTTTTTTTTTTATGTATACTTACACGGCAGTGGTACCAATGAAGCTTTCCTATGCTCTCTGTGTCCTCGGTTGCTCATCCTGCTCCTCGCAGTTGTGAGGTGAATCAGAAGGGGAGAGGCTGTGCCCAGACACTGGCTGCGTGTCCCCGGAGGGGCTCACTGCTCGCACAGGGCTGGGTGGGTGGGGAGAGTGCTACACTGAGGATTTTACGTTGGTGTCAGTCAGTCAGCTAAAAATATGTGGCAAGCTATGGCCTCACCCTCCATTGCAGGCAAAGCTTCCTTGGAGATGCTGCTTTGATTTGCGGGCCATTCTGCCTGAAGCAGGATCGTTCCTTTGGTCTGCCGTGTTCTGTTAACAAGGGAAGCAGCAGTAATAAAAGATCAGGAAGGTCTAAAGTACAATTAGGAAAAGAACCCATGCAGCTCAATTCTTTTCTCAGGTTGATTTTTCTTCTTGTCCCTCTGAACAGGACAACCCATCCTAGTGGATTTCTGTCTGACAATGCCTGGACCCTTCTCGTTGTTTTCCACAACAAAGAAAATCCCCTCTAGTTGCCAGGCATAGCTGAAGGTTGGCCTGAGCCAAAATTACATACTGGAGGTGCATAGGACACGGCGAGCTCTCAGAAGCCTGCTAGGAGCTCTCGTTTTTCTGTCTGCTGCTTCGGATTGTTGTTTTTTTTAATTTGCACTATGGAAATATGGCTGGAAGTCCTCATTTGTTGTCTTGAAGTGAAGGAACACGTCTGCTTTTGCTTCTTTACTTTGACACCATTGTGGCTGTTGACACAAATGCTGTGGCTTTTTCTTTTTTCTTTTTGAACAAAAAGAAAGCCAAAAAGCCACAGCAACGTCTCTGATTCAGCCTCTTTCACCTCTCTGTAGAAAAGCCCCAGTTACCCTAAGAGAACGTGCAGCCTAAAATGACAAGCCCACGCTGCCTTCTCTGTTTTCCTCCTGGCTGCTGAGGTTAGCTCATCTCCGGCAGAACACACCACTGCAGTGCTCTCGAGCCAGGAAAGGTGCGCAGCCTGTGGAAACCTTCGGGGGGGGATTGTTTTTCTTTTTGTGTGTGTTTGTGTGTGCGAGAGAGAGAGGAAGAATTGGCGGTGGTGATGTTTTCTGTCTCCCCGGGAGGAAGAAAAGAGCCGCATCGTCGCGCGGTGCCGGGGCTGCGGGCAGAGCTGCGGGCAGGGGCCGCCCTGCGGGTCTCGGCCCCGGCCTCACCGCCCTGACCCCGGCACGGAGCTGCCGCTCCCGGCGGCCTCCCCTCCCCTCCCGGCTCGGCGGAGAAGGCTTTGCCGCACTTGGGAAATGCAGCAGCGAATCCTCCCTCCCTCCGTGCCCGGGGGGGCGAAGTGCGAGGCAGCGGGAGGAGCTGTGCGTGCGGGGGTGTGTGTGTGTGTGTGTGTGTNTGTGTGTGTGTGTGTGTGTGTGTGTGTGTGTGTGTGTGTGTATGTGCGTGTGCAAGCAGCGCTCCGTGGCCGCCGCGTTTCCTGGTGCCTGCTCCCTGACCCCAGTGGCAGCTCCGCTCACTGCACCGCGCCCAGGCCGCCGCCGCCGCCGCCGCCGCCGCCGGGCACCGCCGCGGGGTCGGGC
>VXAB01013321.1:130365-217905 GCA_013399175.1 Odontophorus gujanensis
AGGGTAAGCCCAGCCCGGCTTCGCTGTGCAGCGCGGTGCCGGCCAGTGGGACGGGTTCCGCAATTCAAATCGCGGAGCATCTGTTTTATTTGAGGGAAGCGCGTTTTTTTGCGCGCCGGCGTGCGCGCGCGTATACAGAGCTTGTCTTCGTAATTCTCCGTTAAATGCAGCACTGTGGTTTCGGTGACTTACCCGCGCTAGTTTTCTGCTACTTTAGGGGTACGTTCATTTGAAATAAGCCGTGCGTCACTTTGTGTCAGAGCTCCAATGCGAAAAGGCTCGCGGCGGTGCCCTGCTCCGCACAATGCGCGGCCGCGGCGGTGCGCACAGCGGCCCCGGGCAGCGCCGCTCCGGGATGCGCCGTGCGGGGCTGCTCGGCTGCACCTGCGGCAGCGAGCCGCCTACGAACTGCCGTACGCGGCGTGCCGAGCTGAGGTACTTCACGGAGAAGGGAGGTAACTATTATTTTGTCCTTATCTCCTGCCAGAAATCTTCAGAGAGCGATTGCGTTTAGAGAAAGAATGCCAGGGATTCAAAATAGCCTTAAAGAAATTAAATAAACGAAAAAGAAAACCAGCAGTTTAGCTCCGGATGGATGTTTTTAAAGTTTAGGAGCGTTCAGTTCATTGTTGGCTGTTTTTCTTAGCGAGGTCCCCCTTAAAGAAGGTCCCAGTTGGGCGCTGCCAGTAGGTGAGCGGTGCTTCAGTCTGACGTTGGCTGCCAGGTTTAATTTCCTGAGGATCCTCCTCGTATTTGTGTTAATTTAAACACAGGGGTTCATTCTCAAGATTAAAGGTTAGTACATTAGGAAGCAATTGTCGCTTTTATACTGAAACTCGTTCTGAAAGTCAACTTTAAAGTATTTAATGCAGCTATTTAAACATCCCCTTGTCATTTGTTCTGTATCAGTTAGTTCTAATTTTTCTGTAACGTTGACTAAGAACTTTATAAAAAATGCTTATTGTCTTTATGTATAATTCCTTCTCATGAACAAATTGCATTTTTTTCAGTGAGAAAATGATAATACGAAATGTAATGCTCCGACCTTTCTTATGCTAGATTACTGCGAATTCCGTGAATTAGCTTTTCTAAAAGTCTGAGCTTACTTTTTGTTGGTTTAGCGTGTTTTGTATGGTAGCTTTTAATTGCGAAAAAATAACATTAGACATGTAATTTTCACTCGACTTAATTTATGCAAACGCTGAAGTTCTTGCTGCGAAAAGTAAAGCTTGTTTTTTTTCCTCGGGGCCTGGATGGCGAGCCTGCTTGTTAATGACAGTCGTTTCCCCAACAGAAAGATGTTTTCATTTGTATTTACTTTTCAGTGCAGGGCAATTATGCAGTTCTGTGTTGCTGGCACTTCGTAGTTTGTATCTCAAAAGAATTGCAGTTCTTGGAACTGGACTGCAATTTGAAGCAGGTGTTTCTTTTTTACTGTTATGCAAAGTAATGCTGAAATATAATTGTAAGGGAAATTAAGGAAACGGCTGCAAACTCGGGATGGTAACCATTACATTTTGATTTGTAAGCAGTTGTTGCTTTATCTTAAAACATAGGAAGGATATGGTCTAATAAAGCTCACCTTACTGATTTTTACCCCTAAAAGTCTTGTGCTTACCCTTAGGAGTGGGAGTTCATGCAAAGTGCAGAGCATAACCTCCACTGCTGAGGGGTACTGTCTTACTGATGACTCGGTTTAAATGGGAACTTTATGGCTTAGTTTCATCTGGCCTTTTTCTTTCTTCCTTTTTTTTTCTTCTGAGTGATGAGGGAGATGAGGAATAGAACCCAATTACTGGAATGAAGGTTGCCGAATATCTTAACCCAGCTAACATATGGAAGCCTACATAGGCCTGAGGTTGTAAAATAATAAAATAAATGGCCTATAGCAGGCCATCTGCCATTTGCAGGGCATTTTTATCGTACTCCATGCCAAACTGGAAATTAGTCTTTGCATTAAAAATATATTTTGAATACAAATCAAAGATTCCAAACGTTTAACGTTACACATGGCAAACACATTTTGGCCTGGGAGCTAAGAGAAGTCAGGAATATCTCACCGAGAAAAAACATTGCTAAATTTGATGCTCGAGCATCAAAAACTCTCCCTTTTCTTATCTCTCTTTAGTTTGCTAATTTCTACACTGGTGTATGTGTGTAGAAACTGAAGAGGGTGTCAGCGTTTCATTGAAGCACCGCGGCTCTGGTAGCGTGCCCCAGCTGAGGCTCTCCGACAGTGCTATTGGAGAGCTGCTCATCTTGAAAGTATTCTTCAGATATCCGCTGAGCAATTTGCACGAAGTCCTTCTGAAAGCAGGCAGGCAGCTGGGGCATCCCGAGCTTATTGGTTCAAGAAGCCGAGGCTCAGATTTTGTGCGGGGGTAACTCAGCAGAGAGAGGATTTGGGAAGTTTCTGGCTTTCCACTTAATGCTTGCGTCGTAGAATGCTTCCAGCCTTAGTGCAAAAACATATTTAAGAGCACTTTGAAGATTTGAGAGGTAAGGGCACACATAGTGAGGAAAAATATTTCTTTCATCTTAGGCAGAAATATTTATGCATGAAATTACACTTAAATCTATCAGATAAATCATTACTGCCTGATGATGAATCCAAACCAGTTTCAGTGCTACTGGACTGTAATGGGGATTATTTTGTTAGGGTTGTCTGGATGTTAACCTTCTTCCGCGCAGATACATACATTTTTTCAAAGGTATGTAAGGGTAGTTTTTTGCTTTGTAACAGCAGAACTTTCTGCCTTGTGTCTGCTTCCCTACAGTCCCTCAGCTATCACTCATTTTGTGAAGCCACAGCAGGGCTTTGGAACAATGTATGTCTGTGGAAAGCCTCTTGTCCTTCAGGAAACTGGTCCACTTGTTGGTTGCAATTAGATGTCACTTAAAGATTTTGAATATGAAGTGCTTGACTGGAGCTTTCAACGCTGTTTGCTTTCCAGAAAATAAGGCCTCATCTTAAGCATTCATCCTTTGGACATGTGTAATGATGATGATGTTAACGTGATGAGCACAACTGTGAATAGCAATGTGCAGGGAGCTGGGCAGGCAAGGGGTACACCGAGAGCACAGAAAGAGATCTTTGACTGGAAATGGGGAGAGGTGGGAGTGATGTGCCCGTGTGTGCTTCCATCTCCCCTGAGCTGAGCGTGTGCTGTTTCCTCACAGCTCGGGGCTGCTGCCGAGGAGCTGCTTGGCCTGGGGAGCTGCCAGGAACACGATGCCCTGCCCTGCTCTTGGCCTTGGGAAGCTGTGAATTGCTCATGTCCATAAGGAGGAAGGATGGCTCATGGAATTCCTTCACAAGGCAAAGTTACCATAACGGTGGATGAGTACAGCTCCAACCCGACGCAGGCCTTCACTCACTACAACATTAACCAGAGCAGGTTCCAGCCTCCACACGTGCATATGTAAGTATCACCAGCGGAGTGTGTGTGTCTGTGTGCCCGACTGAAAGCTGCTGCTGAACGAGTGGGATGCAAACCGGAGGAATGGTTTAGTCATGTTAGCTGGTCTGTCGAGTTTGTCCCGTAAT
Organism: Odontophorus gujanensis; assembly: GCA_013399175.1. Lineage (NCBI taxonomy): Eukaryota > Metazoa > Chordata > Aves > Galliformes > Odontophoridae > Odontophorus > Odontophorus gujanensis. The sequence continues at coordinate 133,913 of VXAB01013321.1, forward strand.
GTGTGGAGGAGCAGCAGGCCGCCATCTGCTGCAGTAAGCCCGCTGCCCTGAGCAGGGCTGCCCGGGGAAGAAGCTCTGCCCCGGGCACGGTGGTGCAGACCTGGCCCTGTGCTGCTTGTCCTGCTACCTACCCGAGGGACCCATGCCTTTAAAATCGAAGCTCCCTCCCGCTCCGATGCGAAATAGGCCTAATTGGGACTAATTGTTCCTCCCCCATCACCCCCCCGGTCACTGTATCCTTTGTCCTCCCCGTTGTGGGGGACGTGTGCCGCAAACCGGCTCCATGCAACCTGAGCACAAAGGAGCGGGAGGCTGCCGAGCGACTGCTCCCGAGAAGTCCCAATACTGCTTGAATGAAGCGGGCACGGCCTGGGCTGCAGCCCTGCCTCGGCACCGCGGCTGCGTTCTCAACCGAGTGTTGCCTTAACTCTCAATTTCCTTCCCATTGTTCAGGCAGGGTTGATCTTTATCAGTTAGTTCTGTTAAGGTTCTCTTTCTTTTAATGCTGATAGACTGAAAAGCACTTGAAACTAAAACAAAGGGAACATCTCTTGACCTGCTCTTTGCCATTGTGAGTAAGGATTTGGAGTGATGTCACTCTATTGAATCTGATAAGGATTTTGCATAATAAGAGTGAAAAAGTTGTAGGCTACTTCGTTGCATTTTGTTATGTAGAAGCCTCCCGGAAGAGACACAATGTAAGAGTTCAGCACCTTCTAATAGGATTTCATGTGGTTACGATCTTCTGTAAGGCAACTTTCCCGAGGAAGGATGCTGGAGTGGCTACTGTGCATGTGACCGTTGAAGTTTCCGTTAATTACTTCTGATTTATTTCTGCAACGATACTGTGACTCTGCTTCAGGTGTATTTCTATTTCTTATTCGCTGTTCAGATCTTTTGTGAGCAAATTTCTCTTGCAAGTTTTGTGTTCCAGACTGCACTTCTGACTACCACTGAGCATGAATTCAGAACAAACAATGGGGATTTAGAAGGCAGTTTTAGAGAACCCTTTTTTTACCAAAAGCTGATTGGGATGGGAGGTGATTTTAGGACCAATTAAGTATAGTATTCAGCATTTTAAGAACTACTCATCCTTTGTTTCGAATATGCACAAATAATTCCTTAATAACTTGTGTATCTCTTATTGACAGATGTCCTAAGATATTTTACTTTTTTGGAGACATCATAAAGTTGGCAGAAATACTGAAGCAGTGAAGTACCATGTAGTGACAATATTTTAAAAACAAATAACTGGCAGACCCCAGCATTCTTAAATTCATTATTTTGGTTCCAAGAAAGGGTATGTCATCTGGAAAGGGAGATCAGAATTAAAAAAAAAAAGAGAGGCGAGTCTGAAAAACTTACAGCAGATCTAAGATATAACACTGCAGTGTAAGAGATGAGTTGGGACCATAGGTCTTGATAGCTAGTGATAGGTTTTGGAAACCCCGTTGAGAAAAAAGCGATAGGGTCTAAGTAAGTGCTCAGAGTTGTGGGCAGAGAAAATTAAGAAGTGAAGATATGACAAAGGCTATGGGTCATTTCTTGGAGGGGAGGGATTTAGAGCATGTTGTAACTTCAGAGGGGGACTGTATTTTCTTATTGCCATCCCAGTGTTTTATAATAGAAGCACTGTGCACGTTGTTTCTGAAATGATATCTTCATTTAAGAAGTCCTGAACAGAAAATTGGTAAAAGCAACATTAACAAAGGAGCAGTGATTAATTTTTATGCCATTGTCTTTGATAGTGGTATTTTGCTGCAGCTGCCAGGGTTGTTTGATTTGGTTTAAGAGTTCTTCTTTTCTGTTTTGCTATCTGCAGACATTGTTATTTAAAGATGTTATTTAAGGAGGTTTTTTGTTGTTGCTTTCTTTAGTGAAAAGTTTAATATTAAAAAATTGCAGGGTGCTGGGAAATTTGCAAAGCAACACAGAAACTGAGTATTATGATGTGTGTGAATAGGTAGGCAATCTGTTGCTACAGGGCCCTGCTGCATACCATAAATCAGTGTCTGGATGCAGTTTGAGGACATTATTCTTTCCTAGAGGAACTAGTTAGTAAGAAGTTATTTCTTTGTGCATATGCATCTTCACGTGTGGAGAGCTGGATTCTTGGCACATATTGAGCCTTTTCTGTTTCTAGTATTCATCAGGCCAGATCCTTGTCTCACATGGAGTAAATTAAGAGCCTTTGGGATTTCACCAGCACAAAGATGATGTTTAAATAAGTACTTGAATTAGACTTCCTGTTCCCTGAGACTTTATGCTTTTTTGTTTTTATTTTGTGCTTTTAACATAGCAGTGTTATGTGGTTTAATCAGCACAGATACAGTTCTTTTTAATTGTCTTTACGTATATTTTTACGCCAGCACTTTTTAGTGCATCCACTTAAGTGTACCATCAGGTAAATAACTGCATCAGAACTCCCTTTGCCTGGGCTGACTGATAGCAGTTCTGTCAGTTACTACTTAGTTGTTTGTGTAGTATGAATTTTATGACTTCGTTCAATCTTTGTATTTATTTCTCTATTAATTAATGTTTGAGCAGGTGGACACTTTACTCTGTAGGACTGTTTTGGATTAAGGGATAGTATGTTGAATTATTGGATGTGTTGAGGCAATGCCCTCACCTGTAAGTTTCACTAATTTTCTGAAGATGTTACTGAATGTTTGCATTTGAGTGTTTTGTATGTTTAGTATTTATCTTCATTTACTTTTGAGTACACTGCCTTAGTTCCCTGTTTTAAAGGGCAGCTGCAAAATAATGATGATGTGCATCTATTTGATTCTTAATGATGATTATTCTTCTGCAAATGGTAGCACTTTCTCATTTTTTGTTAGAAATTATGACTTACAGAGGCAATTGCTTCTTGCTTCTTTGTTGTAGTGCTGCCCCCTGTGTTCTGCAGCACTGTTGATTGAGGGGACTTCAGTAGGAGGCTGATCTGCGAACTGGGAGGGTTTAAAAAGCAGGGAGGTGCTCTTCCTAGTAATTAGGTATGAAAAGAAAACAGAGTCAGTTTGTTTAGAGCCTCGGCGTGTTCTGTGTGAGGCTGTGGTGGTCAATGGTGCCAACAGTACAAGTGAGCAGTGATAGGATGCAGCCTCGAGACAGGATCAGCAGGTGGATAGGAGCTGGCAGCATGGGGATGTTGCACTCTGAGCTGCAGAAACAGCAACCCTGAAGTAGAGAGAGTAGGGGAAATTTCTTCCACGGTGAGCAGGCAACAGTAGAAAGTGGAAATGATACGAACTTTGAAGATGGCTGAACTCATCAGGTATGCTTGTTGTCTTTAACATTCTACAGCTTTCCAGCAGCTGCTATAGTGGTCTTAAAACCATTTTAATTTAGTAGAAATCAGTGTGGCTTGGTTTTGTGGAACCTTCCCATCCCACCCTTTTTTTTTTTCCCCTCCAACCAGTGGGGAGGAGCTGAGTGGAAAACGGAACAAATCCAAGTGGAAAATTGTTGGCTTAAGTTCGAATCGCAGGGAAAAACCTTCCTGGTAGGTCTAACAGCCTCTCGCTTTCGGAGGAAGAATGGAAGAGATAAATAAACCTGTGTTTGGTGGAGAGTGCCTGTTTTGCTAGGCCTGGCAGCTGGTGGTGTGAGTCTTGTGGAGATCGGGTAGCTGCAGCCCAAGCTACTTCAGGCTGGTCCATTTAGAGGAGTTCTGATTATGTTCATTAGCTTCCCTTAGCCCTCACCAAAACAGCTTGGTAGCTGGTTTTTAGAATTCTTGGAGTATACATCAAAAGTTTGGTATGTTTTAAAGGCAGTACTAGGGAAGAAAGAGATAAGAGGTTTCAGTACCAGAGGAAGTCTTCTAAACGAGTTTATGAACACCTGAAGTTACACTGAATGATCTGCAACTATATAATTTTACTGCCTTTTTGTACTAGAGTAATTCCCCATGTGGATATCCTTATTTTAGAATAGAATATAAACATTGAGCTTTGTATTAGTAGAACTTTGTGTTTTATTCAACTATACATATATGTGTATGAGTGTGTGTAAAAGTGAATATATTATAATGGTAACATAAAAATGTGGCTGTATACTCAGAAGAAAAACTTTAACTCTGATGAAGCCTTGAATTGTGAAGACCTGAAGATCTCATTAAACTGCTAACCTTGACCAGCAATGTGTTGTGTCTCTTTTCTCTCAGGGAAGCTGTTCTGCACATAATGGGTTTTATAAACCCTCAGTGAGATTATTGGAATGTTCATACATTTGATTTGCAGCATTCTCAACTTGAGCTTTGTTGAAGGTGTATGATATTTAGGGGGTAGGAGGAAGACTGGCAGTCATGGAATGTGAACTCCTTGTTTAGAGATTGAGAATAGTAGTGATGTACGTTGAGGAATTTTGGCTGAGAGAATACAGAGGTTCAGAGTAAGCTAGCTGTACCTTGTGTGACTGGGCATGGCATTTCAGGTGGTACTGATGTGCTGAAAAATCACAGCAGTGGTGCCAGTTTTTTCTGTCAATTAAATAACGTTTCTTAGAAGAGCATCCGGAGCTTGGAAGCATCTTAGTTGCTTTCACTACTTCAGTAACTAAATAAAAATACCAGTACAATGCAAATCAACTAAACTACATTTAAGTGCTAATAATGAGAACAGGAGCACATTGAACAGCAGCAGTTAAAAGCTGAGCCCTTGTTCTGTCTCACAGTGATGTTTACTGAGGGCCTTGGCTCACCTTTGTGCAATCTCCCATCCCTCTGCTCCCTCAGTGCCAAGGGTGACTGCTGAAGTGCAGCAGTTCAGCGATGCGGTGCATTAAACAAAACGAACCTGCTCTTCTACTCCCATGAAGCAGCCAGCAGCAGCCATTCAGCAGCTGCCTCCAGAGCAGCTGAGCTGCTCATGGGAGGTGGGATTCCAGCAGGAAGGAGTGGAGGACAGCTGTAGGTGAGAATCCTTGCAGCTATCTCAAAATCAAGAGTCTCCTCTCAAGAAGAGGACCAGAAACTGATTGCTTTTTCTCATTCTCGTGCAACAGAACAAAGTAAACTGAGCTGCAAAGATGCTAACTTCAGCTGTCATTAAGAAAATGTTTTACTGGAGCATGTGCATGTCTCTGTAGGTCTAAGTAATGGCAGATTTCTATTTATTTTAATGATTTTAAATTGTCTATTTTGCAGAACCTAAGCATGAAATATATTCTCAATTTACATCTCAGATGTAAAAAGTTTTTTTCATGGGGGTGCACTTTAATTATACCAAAAGCCTTCTGAGATGCTTGAGTGGAGCATGCTAGAAGTCAAACGTTTGTACACTGGTGATATATGGCTCAGAGATTGCAGCTTTGTAATTAAAGCTCAAATTTAGTCCCCTTATATGACTACACTGAATAAACATAATATTGTACTAATCTCTCTTGAAGAATTGATCAAGTTCCTGACCTTTCTTTTTGTCATTGTTAAAAGGAACAATGCCAACCTACCTTTAATGATATTTAGACAGCCCTGGAAGACTGATACTCTGTAAGTGCCAATATTTAAAAATTTAGGACAGTTTTGAAATAACGTTTTGTCACCATTGCTCTGTTGATTATTCTATTTCCATCTTATGTTGTCCTAAGATGGATGCCACAGCTGGTTTTATTTGGTGATGGAGCTGTGCTGGTGGGAACAGGCTGATCCACACCTCTCGCAGACCCCTCAGTGTTTATCAGACATGATGTATCATGCGTGGCCTCGTGCAATTAGCCCTAGTGGTTAGAGTGGAAGAACACAGCCTGTAGGCCAAGCGCAGGGACTGAGAGGGTGAAGTTCCATCATTATGATCAGTCACTGAGAACATACCCCTTCTTTATTTAACTTATTAGGACAGTAGGGATGTTGCAGAGGCAGCAGACCCTAGATTTTCTTCAGCACTTGGAAGGTGAGTGTGTGATCTGGCCTGCAAAACAACTTCTAGAAAAAACATTGATTTCTAGACAAGGAATTGATGCTTTCCAGAACTTGCAGGCACCACACTGGGAAACCCATCTTTTTTGGGCTCAAGTTTTTCTGCTAGTGGCAGAACAAGGGCAGCCCTGCCTGCCTGCCAGAGAAGATGAGAGCTTGTTCCCTGTGATGCAGGGCTATTGCAAGCTCAAGGAAAGAACTGTGCCTACCTGTTACACATTTTGTTTACAAATCCTTGCTTGACTGTCATGTTAGATAAATAAGAAGAAGGAAAGCCTCAGAAACAGTGTGGATTTAGAGGTCTGTGTTATACGCCAAATGACTACGTGCAGCTTCCTTGCTTCTGTTTGATGTAGAACTGTTTTTGAGTGTTGCTGGTGAGCATCAGTTTTGTTCTGAACGTTGCACAGACACTGTCGTTTCCATTTCTGATGCTGAGCTTCCACAGTTGGCTCTAATTGTGCAGTCAGTTGCCTAGCATGGGTATCCGTAGAAAAAATGAGGAACAAAGTGACAAGCACATCTCCTCCCCAAAAGAACACTTGATGAATTTTAAGAACTCTGTAAAACGTTTTGGTGTATCTTGAGTAAATAGGCATGTTTAGGTATAGCAGAAGTTCACTGCTACAGAGGGATATTTTTTTAATAAGTACATCTCTTACAGTGAACTGTGAAGTTACTTAATTGAAGAAATAATGAGAATTGGTGTATGGCCCATCTCTTCTCTTGTAGTTCACAAGGCCAGCAGGTAGCTAGCTCACCTGCCTACTCTCTGCTGTCAGAAGAATGCTTGCCCCTGGTTTTATAATAGGCATATTTTCTAGTTATGCATCATTGTGCTCTAGGGAGAGACATGCAGGAAAATTGCAACTCTCTCCTGTTTTTACCTAAAGATTGCTTAATAATTGTGCTGTAGTATATTGTAAGAAGCATTTTTGTCACAGATATTGGATTTCATACTCTACTCCTTGCACACTGCTTGATATAGGCCTAGAAAGATTCCAGCAGATGCTGACGAGGAAAAACCAGGACTGGAGGCTTCCTCGCAGCAGTCCCCACTTACTGCACTGGGCATTAACTTCTATCAGCGCATTAGAGGTAAAAGCACACGACCATTAAGCTAGCACTGCCTTCCCAGGAGGGAGCAGATGGAGAGAGGCTGGGGGGAGGGAAGGAGTATGATAGAGGGACTTGATCTGATGTATCTGTAAGCCAGGAGACTGGCTATTTACCACGTTTACAATTTCTCTGGTATAAGCAATTGAGTGTAGTGACTGGGAGCATCAGGGTCAGCACATTACTCCTCAGTGTTTAGCTGTTGTATCAGTTTATGGGAAGGAAAAGGTACTAGTCCAGTTTATCTTCCCTCATGCTCACTTTATATAGTGAGCACAAAGGGAAAAGTCATTACTTTTTAATTACTCTAAGCTTCTTTGTTTCTTAAAGCACATTTGCTTTTGGTTAGAATTACCAAAGGGTTCTTTTTTTCTCCCGTGAATGGTGAAGCAGTAGTATTCAGGATAATGAGAATTGTTAAAATTGTGACTTCACGTGGTCCAGCACGTTTAAGCCGTGAATTAGTGACACTCTTACTGCTTCCAGTAGGACAGAGAGTTACCAAATGAAGGGGCTTCTTCAGTCTTAAGCTATGATTCTTTATGGAATTTCTTTCCTCTGATTGTTCAAGATGTTCATGTAAGATTATGATAATTAAAAGATATTAAAGCGAAAGGAAATTTTGTTGTAAGGTTTGCTTGGTTTGTAAACTTAAGTCAGCCTGGCATTTTCCTTTCCTTCCTGGTGGAAAGGAGAGAATAAAGTAAAGCTAAGTAAGTACAAAACTATTAACATTTTATGAAGAATTCAAGTATTATCTTTGAAATTACTTGAAAGTTGTTGAAATAAATGTTTTTTGTTTTGCTTATATTTCTCCTGACATGTTTGATTTTTCAGTCAGCTTTTGTTTGCTGAACAGTAATGCTTGCAACTTTGGGAGGGAGGCATGTTTATAATAATAGCAGAATAATACGAATTCTTTTTATTCTCTACCTTGAAACTAAAACTGCTTCCACTTAGGACGTACATTTTGGGTTACTAAGGGAGAATCATGGCTCATGCTACATTTTTGGATCTTTTTGATGGCATTTCAATTGTTTGTGGAAATTTCTTGTATAGTTTCACTGCTCGAACTGTTGTCAGTATAATGAGGCTGCACACATCAAATACTGCAGTACAGGTTTCAGACACCCTGATAACGATAATCCTCTAGGGGTGGTATATGGTTTTTTGTTGGTGGGTTCTTTTGTTTTTGTTTTTGCACTGTGACCTTTGACATGGTGTATTGCAAGGCTGCTTTGTGTTGCAGCTTAGTAGGAGTGCCAGTGTTTGTGGAAGGATCGTGCATCCTATTTGCCTTGGAACCTGGTTCATCCCAGCTGCAGAATGAAGAACTTCTGCTCCTGAGGTTTTCTTCATTTGTTGTTAGTTATCTGTTAGCATAAATGTTATGCCTTCGAGATAAAAGAGTATTTTTAAACGGTATGTTAAGTAAGTAGGGCCTTTGTTTTTTCTGAGCTAGAGAGGAAATCCTGACATGGCTTTCGAGGAAATGAAATGATCTTTGTGTAGGAGGATTTTTTTCATTCATTTTATATATCATCAATTCAGGGCGTGTTTTCTTCAAGAAAACCCTTTCATTCACTCAAGATAGGCAAGAGGAGTATTAATTTAAGTTGAAAGTTAACTTTGGATCACCTGGCTTCCTTGGTAGTCTGTACATACCATTAGTTAACACTTTGATGTGCATGAATCATTATTTTGAGTGAGTAGTTCTCTTAAAAGGCTTTCAAAGCATCCTACTAGAGAATGGCAAGGATGCTTTGTGGTTCATTTTAAGCGCTGTAGAGTTAAAAGCTGTAAAGTGAAACACTGAATTGGGTGGAAGTGTTTTTGGTTGATTAGTTCAAATGAAGTCAAGGTCCATAGAAGATTGGGTATGAGAAATGGTGGTTTTCTGAATATCTAGTCCAAAAAGAGACAATGCAGTTTCTTTAGAGTCCAGACACTCATCCAATAAAATGCAAGAGGGATGTACTGGGGGTGAGTAATGCAGTGGTGGTATCAGGAATCAAAATAAGTGGAAAATGAGAAGTAGAGCACTGCGCCCAAATACCCAGAAATAAGCAGAGGTAAGATGTTGGTATAATGTGTGCTTCCTGGCACACCTTGCACCTGCAGCCTTACTTCATTTGTTAGGATTTTACCATCTGCATATGTTTTTAAAGGCAAACTTGTTTTGGCGTGAAGCCTGGAAATAATGTGACACATCATTGCTACAGTGTCAGTATCAGTTTGCCTTTTGGTTCCCTGTGTTTTATTATTTTCCTAACAAAGGCTTTCTTAGATTTGGAGCTTCTAGTCTTATGCTTTGTAGTTGTTCACAGGGGAGTCTCGCAGTACTGACCGAGCGGCCATGTGTTAACATACTGAGGCAAGGTCACTCGAACCTGTCAGTGCTGTGCCCAGGGCCTAGCAGCTTTAAAGATGTTTTTATTATTATTATTTACAATTTTTTTTCTGTTGGGCTTCTTGTGCCTGTGAGAAGTGCCAGACAGTGCACTGGCAACAGATTTCTTTCTCCACGTACGTACACAGAGCTATTGTAGTTAACTGTTACAGCTTCCATCATAAGCTCCCCACAAATGACTGTTGTCCCATACCTGCAGGGAGCTGATGTGGAGCCACGAGGTAGATGTGTTGACATCCGATCAGACTGCAGCTGCTTCAGAGAGCACCCATTACAGTCGTGGTCTTTGATGTGTGAACATCTTTACAGGAGCTAAAGCAGAGACCTCTGTCAGATGAGAGATTTTCTCATTGTTTAGGGTTGGATTAGCCAATAAGCTCTAAATGAAAATCAGATATCTTGCAGTATCTGTCCCTTGAGTCACCTGATCTTAAACAGTATACTTTATATTTGTAGTGCATGAGCAGCACTGGCAAGTGCTTTCAAAGGATGCATGGATTTTCCCCTCTGTTTTCCAAGCAGAAAAAGGCAGAGAACGGGAGTTAAACGTTGTCTCACTGATAGCACTACTGAAATATGTTATATTTTAGCTGCAGCAGGTGGGCTACTTGGGGCTGCCATCAGCTGTCTGAGCTGAGCGTGCTCCTGAGGGCCTGTCCTGCAGGAGGAACAGCTGAATGCATCATGAGTACATTTCCTGAATGGTCTTCCATTTAGGTAAACTAACCTAAGTGAAGATCAGCTTTAGTGTACTTGAATAGTTTGACTTGAAACAGTGACAGTCCAGAGACTTGGTGTAGGGCTGGCTGTATCAGGGAAAGTAAAACTTCCATTGTCCTTCTTTGTTGCAAAATGTCTGAGAGCAGGAAGTGCCACTTTGAGCAGCTGTACCTGGAATATTCACGCACAGAAGCTGCATTAGGCAGCACTTAAACCAGCGTTTTGAAAGGCTGATCTCCTTTCTGTGCAGTCGTTTTGGTCCAGTGCAGTAGAAGGGTTGTTACTACATGTGACCTAGGATATGTCTGCATGTTTTCTTTGAGCACGCTCTAGTTAAGGTCTGCTCTCATCCACTCTGGGAGCATTATGCATTTCACCCATTGCCATCTTGCAGCAGTTGTGCCACATGTCTCCTAGATGTAAAAGGCATCGTGGCTACCATGCTGGTTGCAGGCTGAGGTTCTAATGACGGTTGGATGGTTGGTGGTTGGATGGTTCTTGCAGCTCTCACAAATGAAAAGACCTTTAAAAACAAGTGGATATGGTATTAAACCAACGACTACATATGGCTCACCTAAAAAAAGGTTTTTTGTTTGTGTTCCTAATGCTACTACCCGTGTTTCTATAATAACATGGTGACCTGGCAGTTTAACCAAGTCAGGAGTTCAACTGTACAAAGCAAATAGAAACCTCATTCACTAACCCTCACATATCTTTTGGTAATTAGTAAAGGGGGCATGTAATCACCGTAAGACTTGAAGCTGAAGTGAGATGTATTAGTAGGTAATTTCCTCACAGTGAGAATCTTACTTTGAGATGAGATGGGGGGACACCGATCCACGCATACTATTTAAATAGGTCTGTGTTCTGCATTATAAATATGCACCGGATGCAGGGGAGAAAACCAGCACATTCTCTCAGGATACTGTTAGGGCCATGCAGAATCTCATTAGGGATAACTTCAAAGATTGGTTCCTCATGTCCATAAGAAACAAGTGTAAATTATCTTCTGTGAGCCTGCTGTTAGCAGTTGCACTGTTACATTATGCATGATTCTAGACTGCACATAGTATGAACAAGCTGCACTATGCTCCATTAGTGTTTTTCATTTTTATGCTAAGCCTTGCAGTTTTGCTATTTATTGCTGTTATTTTACCTAATACACTATTTGACTTAAAATCTCCTCTTACGTTAGCTGTTAGTAGTGACACAATGTCTGGAAAGGGCATTAAGGTTCTACAGTGCTTATATTTTTGCAGAGGGTTAGCATGCAGATGGCTCTCTATGCTGACAGCTTTACCTGCTTTCTTGTTCTGCCCTCTGCACTTGGTGAGGAAGTGACTGCTCCTGACTTGGAGTGAATCTGGAAGGAGCAGAGCTTCCTGTGATGCTGTGCTGCAGCACTTGACCTAAATGTTAATGAAAATTAAGTGATAAAAGGTAGGGCTTCGTAAATGTGCACTTTCACAAAGCTGAATGTTCTGTTGTGTGCATCCAAAAGGCAGGTTTGTTCTCACTACGGGGAGAATATTTTGAAATAGTAAAATGCAACCTCTGTGCATGAAATTTTTGTCACTAGCTTCAGTGGGATTGAGACTGGAGTTTAAGTCTTGGTTATCTGTCCAGAAACAGTAAGATGTTGTGGAATATGCTCTTAAACTGAGCTACATTTCTAGAAAGGGCACAACACTTTTTTTAATATCCTGCTTCTGCCTTTTTTTTGTATAGCTTAAGCACTGATGTTCAGTACAAGCAAAAACAAGGCCAGTGCCAAGTAATACTAGCTGCAGTGGTGCTTCCGTGCTAGGGAAGCATTTGCTTGTGTCCTCTTTGTGTGCTTAGTGGGTTCAGCACTTCCTTCACTCACATCGGACAAGTCAGCAGCCTGACTTACAAGTGGGCACATGAACAGGGGCACAAGTGTTGAAAAGGAATGCCCCCTTGGAGCTGTGGGTGCTGTGTCTGAGCCCAGCCAACAGTGTCCCACCTAACACTGAGCTGAAGGGATGGGTTAGATGGCAAATGGTCTTTGTAATCTGGAGATGGGAAGGGTGTTCTTTTACTCCTAAATGAGGATTAAAGGTTTTCAAGAGCTCCTACCTGTGGCTTCCCCAGAACAGCAGGGCCCTTAGTCTGAAGAGAAGCCGGAACTATTTTAGTGAAGTCTGCTCCTATAGTTCTAACGTTACTCCTGTTAACAGAACCACCAGTGACACATCGTGCTGGTAACGAAGTTTATACTGTGACAGCAAGCACTAGATGGAGAACTGCAGAAGCAAAAGCCTTGCTCTTTCCTGAGCTTAGGGTTTTAGTTTTTTGTTTCATGTGTACCAGACTTGTTACTGTGATAAAAACTTTGTGAAAATAATTTTCTCTAACTTACATCACTTTCTAGTGCAGACTTATCTAATTTTTAACAGAATCATCGAAGACCAAGTTCTTTACTCTGGATGACTCCCAACTGCTTCAGCTGCCTTTTAAAACCTAGGAGCCAAAAAAAGCACCTCCTTTGATTTATTTTTTTCCCCTTACCAGGTGTATCAGAAGAAAATGCAACTCTGCTCACTTTCTGTTATTAGTAAGTCAGGAAGGAATGAAAAACAGTGTTTTTTTGATTCTATGTGTGTGTTTACGTACTGTTGATGCTGACTGTTACCCAGGATGTCTGCATGCAGTAATACCACAGTAATTTTCTGGGAGCTTGGTTCCTTGTGACTTTCTTTTGACTTTGTTTTTAAAGCCTGTGAAATCCCTTCGTGGTTCATTATCTCATGAGGGAGTGATCAGTTTCATTAAGAGTTCAAGACTGTAATGGGAGGAAGTCTTCTTTTAACACCATTGTTTAGGTCTGACTTGTTGTCCGACAATAGCAGACAGTGTTTGAAATGGTGATAAGATAAGGAGTGGCAGTGATAACCATGCTGTAGGGTTTCTGGAAGGGCATGAAGCAGCGTCTGGCCATGGGACTTGAAGGTCTGACTCTCAGTTGTAATGGTTGATTGAAATGTTCTTCTCGTGGAGTTGGCAGTTAATGTGGCATTCATGTCAACGTGTCCCTCGGGAGAAAATGAAGCGGTCATAGGAAAACAGCAACAAAAAGCAGAGGCTGTGAAGCTGAGCAGAGCATAGCCCTTTTTTATATACAGTAATGCTGCTTGTTGATTCTCCAGTTCAGATTAATACATGAGACTGAGTAGAGACACAGTTTAGTTCAAAGAAGGTAAAAGGAGCATAAATGGTTAGAGTGGAGAAGACTGGGAATGTAATACATGAAGAAGGTTACAAAGTACAGCACAGTGCAGAAACCCCAGCCGGAGTTCTTGTTATCTCAGTATATTGAAGTTGATTACTTTTCTTTTTTCATTCATTTTGTTTGCTATTAATTGTCCTGTTTAGAAAGTCTGTTTCTCATCCAAACCTAATACTGTCTGTAACATAATGAGTTGTCTAGCATTTGAACATGCAATGCGAGATTAAACTGTGTCTGGAAATAGAGAAAATTCTCATTAGATCAAGGAGTTTCCTGTTTGCTTCTTGATAGGAAGAAAAAAACAACTGATTAACGCTTGAGAAAATTGTTGTCAGTTTAACGTGTTGCTTCTGCTGAGGGGACCAGCTCCCAGCCATTGTTCCTGCCATGTGCACTTACTGCTGACTCTTGCCAGCCCACTGAGCTGAATTAGCTGATGGTGGGATCGCAGCTTCCAGGGCTAGACTCTGGCAATGTTCATGTCCACTAAGGTGTCAAAGCAGGAACAGGAGAACAGCTAGGAGAACAGGTCCAGATATGCTGAGCTGTCCTGTGAATGGACTGTGATTCCCAAATGTCTTCTGGGCTGTGATTCCCAAATGTGAAGTCTTCACTTGTGATACTGGCTTCAGATGGTTGTTAGAGCTGCACTGGGAGTAGGACTGGGAAGACTATTGTGTGAAGATGTGTATAGTTATAAGAGAGGATATGACCAGCCAGCTGCCATGGGGTCATGACATAGGTTCTGTATTTATGGGACAGAAAAAGACCTTTTTTTCCTGTGCTAGTGACATGAAAAACAGCCCACAACTCACTTTTTAGACTGACTTTTAAAGAGGGCTAAGATCTGAGCTTGTGTGTTTTAGACTTTTTGCTTTAGAATAGCCTTCTTTACTGGGTCTGTGAAAGGGATGAATGGTAAAGGCAATAATCTCAATAGGTTTCCTGGCTGAAGTTGTCACCTCTTGTGATTCAGAGCTTGGTGTGGCACAAATGAAAGAGAAGTTCATGGTCTGGGAGCCTTCAGGGAGAATCCAGGATGAGGTAACACTTCACTCTGTTTTGCTTAGTGGTGTGAAAATCACAGTGTAGTTCGTGCAGTCAACAGCACTTCTCTGAGCTTACTTCCAAACATAGAATAGGCTGTATGTTATGCTACCTTCAGTGTGCAGCTTTGACATCTTGTTAAACTGTGGTGGGCCATACTGAATGTCCCAAGGCTGAATTCCCTTTTGTAACATGCTGCAGTTGTCCCCGCACATACAAGTGTGTAGCCATCATGCTTGGATTGGAACTGCATTTTTGCCATCGGGCTGGGAACTGCGGAGTGAGTGGCATGTGCCACTCAGGGAACTTGCTAAATTCCTGTGAGGTTGGATTCCCTTCAAGTGGTTGTCCAGTCTGAGCTGAGTAGCACTGAGCAAACCCATACGCAGGGCTGTCTTGGGCCTAAAGATTCACCTGGCAGACTGCCCCTGCTAAGAAATAGTTAAACAGCGGGCTGTTCTCTGGACATGGCTGTTTAGCAAAGGTCAAGGGCAAAGGGACTTACTGGTTCATGTTTGGTGTACGTGCACTCGAGGATGTGCGCACAGGGAATGGCTTCGTCTTTGACCTGCATGGCGTGGTTGCCAGCTGCTTTCATGAGCTGGTTGACAAAAATGTGCATGAGCATGT
This sequence comes from Odontophorus gujanensis, assembly GCA_013399175.1. NCBI lineage: Eukaryota > Metazoa > Chordata > Aves > Galliformes > Odontophoridae > Odontophorus > Odontophorus gujanensis. The sequence continues at coordinate 149,003 of VXAB01013321.1, forward strand.
AATTGGAGTTGTGTTTGCAGCTCTTCTGGTGGCACACTTAGAGGGGCATACAAGCGTGGGATCAACGTAGCAGCAAGCTATTACTGCGGTGAGAAATGCTCTTTGGGAGGTTGCGATGGTTCAGAAAAGAAAATGTCATTTCTGAGGACAAGGAAAGAATAACTGAAGAACTGCAGGATGTTCTCTTTATTGGTAAAAAGAATGGTCACATAAAAAAAGTTAAAAAAAGCCACCGTGATCCTTGTTACTTTGGAAATAAGGTTGATGCAGAGGGAGAAAGTACTGGAGATGATTTCCATACAAAAGCCATTGCTACTTGAATGCTTCTGTGTGTGTTACCTTTTGGTTTCTGCAACAGCCTTCAGATGAAGCCATGCTGGAGTCTCTTGACAAGAGCCAGTCTTGCCCCCCATTAAGGATCTAGTAAGTCTGACGTCTTCACAGCCAGCAGCAGGTGAGGGAGCTCAGCACTTTGTAGGTCAGAGTAAACTGGTGGAGTAGAATTACATTGAATAATCAATTGCAGAAGGGATTTCTGGAACAGGCTGAAGCATCTTGCCAGTTTTGCCCTTGGGGCAGTATTTGTTGTGAGTCAGACTGAAGTCTGTTCTTGATTGCCAAGAAGTTTGGAGGGGAGAAGGAGGAGAAGGCTTGCAGGAAATTAGTCACTTCAGTCAAAGAACTAAGAATCTAAACTGCTGATTTTGTTTAATATATGTGACTGTTAAAAGTACTGATGTGAACAGAGTAGTTTCACTTAGCTCACATTCCTGTACCATTACAGTCACTGTGAACTTTGACTTCATTGACTTCAGTAAGCATGAGCCCTTAGAGCTGTCCAACTGGAAATGTCAATGACAATGCTATAGTACAGAAACACAAAGAAAACTTAAGGGGAAAGAGAAAGAGAAATGAATCCAGATGTAGTGGAGAAAGTGGTTAAAAGACAGCTGTTCCCAGATTTTAACACCTTCTTTTGCTTTTGTCTCCTTGAGCAACTTAGTTACAAAAACACCCATTTTAAGGCTGTTAAGGATGATAGAAATTTTCAGTTAGCTACCTTTTACAGAGTGTTTAGTATTGCTTTATTTATTTATTTTTGCTGAAAACTCATTGACTTCTTTAATTACTAATTTTTGTTTGCCATTTCCCATAACTTTGCAAAGCTGTCATGGAGTTCTGTCATAGCCTGTGGCTAAAGGTATTTCTTCGGGCTCCGTGATGATGAGGAAGAGAGCTAGTATTTCATTTGCATGCTGAGGACAAACTCCTGTGGATGGGTGGGTGGGTACAATTTTATTGTTGTTCATAGTTCAAGCAAAAATTGGTTTGATTGTGTAATAAAAAAACACCAAACAAAAGAGTTGTCATGAAATTCCTGTTAGTGTAGCTGATGGTGGTTGCACCCTGCTACACTTCATAGATTACTTATTTTGGTTGTGACAACTTTCGCAATTTTACTGTGAATTTTAAGGCAGTTGGAACTTTCCTGAAAACCTTTATTATCAAAATACATAAAAACATATATTATATATAAGATTGAAGTTTCTTTTTCTATTCAGTACTAAGAGGAGAATAAAAAACAGGAACCAAGAGTGTGACTGTACAGGATAACTGATTCCAGTAGTTCCTACAGAAAAGGCAGTTCTGCAGCTGCTGTTCTGGAGTCTGGTGTGGTGTGGGCACTCACGTTCTCTAAGAAAAGAGCTCAGGCTAAATCAGGAAACAGGTCTGTGCCTAATAAATAAGCTCCCTAGGGAGTCACATAGGAAAAGCTATGGTACTTTCAAATCACACACTGTCTTACCTCAGGGATGCCTCCTCATGTTTTCTAACTTTAAGAAACCAGAAGATAAATGAAAATGGTGAAGAAGATCCTTTAGCATTTTTGTTGAAGCTCACAGTTTGGGGGTCCTAAGATCTATAATTTCTTTCTTTGGCTTGTAAATGACAAGGTTGATGGAATTCACCTCTGTGCATGAGGTCTTCTATACGAATAACTGTGTGAGCTGAAATGTTCCGTGATTCAGTCTGTGGTCATTGGCACCACAACAACATGAATTTCACCTACTGTTATTCCCATCTGAGTGTGAAATGATGCCTCCTATTTGTTCCTCTGCAGGTTGTAGTTTTGTGCATTTCACATGGGCAATGCATTGGCTGAAACAAAGAAGTTCCCTCTTTTGTTTTAAAGCATAATCAGTGAGAATGCATTTGCATTGCTTGCAACTGAATCGCATAAGTGAAATTACATTGGCCACATCTCATCCTGTATCATAAAATGTTATGTGGTGAAGTCTATTTCATTCCTTCCTGGCAGTTTTCTTTAAATTTCAAAGCTACAAAACGTTTGCTTTTTGGATTGGGTGTAGAAATCACTTTCTGCATCTGCCTCATGAACCAACATTTGATAGTGCACTGCATATGGATTTGGAAAGTAGTTAGATTTCCAGGTTTTCAAGGTCTTGCATTTGGTTGCATACTAAATGATTCCCAAGCATGTTTGTTCAATTAACAACAGCCTCAGAGTCACACAGGACAATACTATCCAACTCTTCAGGTATAGAAGCAGCCAAGTGAGGTGTTCTGGTTTATTTGGCTTTGGAATTGAGGGAAATACTGAATTCAAACTGACTCTGCAGTGCTTCCTGCTTTTCCCCAGCATTTGTTACGGGCATAGAAGTGAAAGTAAATTTATTTTTAAATTGAGTTTTCTGAAAGTATACCTAAGGTACATTTACAACTTGACTAGAATTTTTTGTTGCATTTATTTATTTATTTATTTATTTATTTTTTTGGGGGGGAAGGGAATACACCAATGCAAGTAAACGGTTAAACTCAGAAAATAATTGCTAACTGCAGAGGTCAGTAAGTGTTCTGATAAATGTGTATGTCTGAACATTCTCACTGAGGGTTTTTAATACCTTTTTGTTTTATGAAATAAGTAGAAGCTGGAAAAAATTCTTCTTAAATAACCTGTAACACTACGGTTCCCCACAAAAACCTTTGCTTGTTAGCCATGTTATTGATAAAGCTTCCTGGTGGTACATGCAGCAGTACTTCTCCCAGTATTCCTTGTTTAGATGTGGTACGTGACAAACAAATACCATAGACGAGTAACAGTGCTGGAAAAACAAAAATGCTCTGCTGGATTTTATCCGTAGTTTTTATTTTACATAAGAAGCCATTTCTACTGAGTTCGGAGGCATCTAGCATTGCTTGAGAAGTGTTTCAGCACACTGAATGGTGAGTGAGGTTTGAAAAAGAAGGGGAAGAAAGTGAGAATGCACGATGCAGTTGTGAGGAAAATCTCCAGCTGAAGTTACATTCACACAGTGTTCTGCTCACACACGTGAGGTTTTATTTCTCTCTCCCTCTGGTGTAACTTTTATTTACCAAGCTTTTTCTCCTCCAAACTAATGTTTGCATCTTGAAACATTCTGGGATGTATGCTATTTGAACTCCAGTTTCCTTGTCAAAAGTTGTTTAATACTGGGGAGAGAGAGAGAAAGGAGTGAGAAAGCTATCTGGTATAAACTTTTTTAGCTGGTAAAATATTTGGCACGATACAAGAGAAGAACCTGCTTTTAGTATCTACAGCCCTCCACTGCACTTGCCCAGGAACTGCAGTATTTTTTGATTGAATCCAGTTCTGTCTGCAATTGGGTTTCATTTTAGGCACGTATGTCAGGAAGATGATGTTAGCTGTAATGAAGATTGCCCTAGAAAGTTAAGGATAGAGAAAAGTACAAAAATCTGTCAAGTAGAATTTGCTGCCCAAAGTCTTTTTCTTTTTTTTTCATGTTTCTGTGTCTCCAGCAAAGGCATTGTGAAGTCGGAGAGCACACCTGGGAATAGAACCTTGTGCTGGCATTTTCTTCCTCTATGGAAGAAAAGGTGCTAAAGAAGTAAATACAGTTCTTCTGTATATCCTAAGGCTAGTTCACATCTGCCCCAAAATCCGAATCTGGAGATCAGGTTGAGACTAAGAGGAGTGACTGGTGTCAGAATTTGTAACCACAGAATTAGTGTCAGTACAGAAACACTGGGCCAGATGTGTGAGCATGTAACATGAAAGCTTAGGTAAACTCAAGTCAACCATTGCGTATGTGCAACTTTTGGCAACCAGGATGCCAAGTGGGACCTTGTCCTTTGAGGTTGTATAGCTGTTGGTAGAAGCTAGTTCTCCTCTCTCACCTTCTTAAGAAGAAAGGACTTCAGGAGAGATGCGTTGCACCCTATATCATATTGTCTTCTCTGCAGAAGAATTCTCAAAGCTTAAGAGGATCTGGAAGTTGAAATATTTGACAGGGGCTGAAGTACTTCATATGCATGGACATAAGTGGCAAAAAGCCTTTTAAGACAACACAGCTGTAGTGAAGAGTTTTCCTTAGTAGGAATATGGTGTTAGATGCCCAGATTTAAGTGAAAGCGCTTTATTACTAAATCTTTTTTTTTTTNTTGCACCCTATATCATATTGTCTTCTCTGCAGAAGAATTCTCAAAGCTTAAGAGGATCTGGAAGTTGAAATATTTGACAGGGGCTGAAGTACTTCATATGCATGGACATTAAGTGGCAAAAAGCCTTTTAAGACAACACAGCTGTAGTGAAGAGTTTTCCTTAGTAGGAATATGGTGTTAGATGCCCAGATTTAAGTGAAAGCGCTTTATTACTAAATCTTTTTTTTTTTTCTTTTTTAAGATTTTTGAAACCTAGATTCAAGAGAGAGAAAATAGATCCCAGTGGAGGCACATTTTTGTACTGGTTAAGGTTCACAAATGGACTTCGTAGATAAGCGTTTGCCAATTTACTTCCTTAAATTAATATCTTAGGCTGGAGGAGGATGAAGAAAATTCTTTTTGAGTTAGACTTCTGCTTTGTTTGCATACAGATTACTAACATCAGTGACAATTTTATAGGCATGTTGAAGGCACTCTATGTACTTAGCAACTTAAAAATGGGAACTAGTGATGCCTGCGTGGCATGAATTGTCCTTCTTTTGAACAGGTTTTTTGGGCTCAACTCCATCATCCCTGTGGAAATTGAATTATAAAGAAGAGTAGAAGAGAGATTCTCATGATTAGCATTCAATTTAGGAGAGGGCTTTGCTTGCATGGAGGTTGGATTGCATCCCAGCTGTGGAGAGGGTGAGTTCTGCCTTCAGGTCAGAGAGCAAAATGGTTGAGAAAGCTTGTGGAGTTCCTTACTTGCATGGTAAACTTGCCTTGTGATTTAAAGGATTTCCTGAGCTGAGTGTCAGGAAAATTTCAAGTAGTTACTATACTTCAGACCAAACATTTATTGGAATAAATAAGTAAATCAGAACCAGCATCAAGTGTTTTCTGCAAGCATTCTAGCCTCAGTCCTCCCAGATCTCACAGCTTATGAGTTCTGTACATTCTAGGATATTCCAGATTTCTTTCTTAATACAAATGGCCATCAAAACCTGAGTACATACTGCAGTAATTAATCTGCTAACAGTTTTGTGTTTTTTTCATAGAACTTGGTAATTATAAATGATCGTGGTAGTTTTGTACATCTTCCCTCTGATCAAAATCATCTTAATTTCTGAGAAAAATGGCATTTTTGATGTCTCAAGGTTGAGCAAAACCAATTAAATTTACTTGGTTCTGGATGTCTGTTTTGTTTTGGTTTTAGCATTATGGTTTGAAGAACTCTTTTACTATGGTTGCAAGGGCTAAAGCAGTCTGTGTTTTCCACCCAAGGTAATTCCACCCCATTATATGACCCATGCTATTGAAATAATTGAAGGGGTGCCACACATTAATTTAGCATCACTCTTGCTGTGACACATATATGTGAATCTTTCAAATCTTTGCCCAAATTTGCATCTAAGTTTTTGTATCTTTGTAGAGTTTAGGATTCCAGTTTATATTTACTGAATACACTGAAAAGTTGGTGCTTTGTAGACTTATAGCAGGGGAACAAAAACTTGCATTGGACACAGAGAGCTTATTGACCTTCCTTGCTCGAACAGGTGCGGATTCATCAGCAATTGAGTTCTTGCAGGCAGAGAGAGTATAATTTATTGCAATCCCCCAACAACAAAAGAATGTGGGAAAAATGCTTCTTAATGACTTTTAATTGAAACCAGGCTAGCATAAAAATAGCATTTCACTGCTTTATTTAAAGCACAAACTTTCTGAGTGATGCCGATACTGATGTTGATACTGTTTTGAGTTTTGGTTTGATTTTTCTTCCCTTTGGAAAGCCACTTATACACCAATTTTAGAATGTTTCATTGACTAAAAATAAATATTACCTGAAGAGGGTTCTTTAACAGGATTTTCCAAAGCACTTACATGATTAAGTTACTGAATTTCCATTAAATATCATAAGCACTTCAGGAAAAAAACATTGGACTACTATTTGCACCCCAAGCATACCACAGCAGATCTGAATTTTACTGCCTTCTGGTTTTATTACTCACCAGCATCTGGGGTTAACAAGTTGGACTCGTAATTTGTTGAGGTTTATATCAGGCTGAGAAGATGTATTTGTGTAACTTCCTTATGCAAAGTTTTCTTAGTTTGCCCAAATTCTGACAGTGGATAATGTAAGCCTTTTCTGTTTAATCTCATAAATCTCACTGGAAGTAAACCAGCCCCAACCTGTAATAAAAAGATCCATCATTTCCCTTCAGCTCTAATTGTTGGAAGCATTAACAGTAAGCTGCTGAGTGGTGTGTTGAATCCTCATGTGGGTTTGGAAATGTAATTTTTTTTTCCCATATTGCACCGAGTCACAATTAATGGCATCTCTGAAAGAAATATCAGACCTCTGCTTTACGATTTCCAGAACTCTTTAAGGTTTTGATGGGTGACACGTGTACATGGAGTTTTCCAGCAGAGGTGTAGCTTTTAAACTGGTTTGTGGCAGTCTGCTCTTAGATTTGTGTGCTAGTACAAGTAGCATTTAGCCATGAGAATGCTGGAATGCATCTTGTTTCTTTTTAGTCAGGATACAGTTCTTCCGTTGGTGTTTGACTATACTAGAAGATGCAGTCAAGCTAACAATAGCACTCATATATAATTTAAACAATTAATGGCCAAGTAACTATAGTGGCCAAGTAACTATATAACAAGTATACTGTATTTTCTCATTCATTGTGTTTATTGAGAGGAAATAACTATTTAACTTTGTTTCATTCAACGTGTGTTGTATCACAAAATCAGCTCAATGTGTGTATATATTTATCTGTCTGGAGATGCTAAGATGTGCATGTGGTGCATTGAACTTTTACAGTAAAAAGTTGTGGACTGTTCACCTTTCTTGTATCGGAGGATACACTCAGGTAATGCACCTTTCCCTACATCAGGGTTTCAAAATCAGATGATTGGTTTTATCTACAGAGAAGTTTCCTCATTCACCAAACAATGTTCTAGAATAGTTACTACCACTTGATAATATGTCTAAAGCCTGTTCTCCATACAAAGCATGCGATGTGGCAGGGTCTGGGAAGGGCGTGGGCATGTACATCACTATTTATACCACTGTTTTTTCATCTGCCTGGTAAGTCTGGGAAGGTGTGGAATTACATGGTCTTTTGCAGTGACCTCTCATTTGTTCACCTGCAGCAAAGCCATCTTCACCTGGTCAACATGTAGTGGACTGTGAGCAATAACACTGTCGGGTTGATCTGTATGTCTCTGAGGAGGGGGATTTCTGATTTGTGCATCTGTGAGTGTTTTATCCAGCATAGGTGCTGCGTTCATCTGAGTGATTTATTGCGATTTAGGATCTAGAAATTCTTCCTGGCTTAATGTTTTAAGGTTATTTCATCTTTGTGGATGAATTAGGTTCTTGGGAATTGTTCCATAGGAGGGGTTTGGGGCCTGCATACCTCAAACCCCAAGAGAGTGGGGAAGCAAAGAGGCCATGGGTTCAGCTCTGAGGCACAGGCCTTCCAGGGGACCAGAGAGCCAAGCCAGAGCCTGGTGGTGGTGGCTTTTGAAGTCATCCACGCAGAATTGTGCTTTGGAATCAAAACTTGTATCTCTTTCAGATAAATGGTGCTAGTGTCTTTGCAAAGTTTTCTTTGAAAACAGGCTCCCAGCATAATTTTCCCTGTGGCGATGTCTCCTGGAGGGCTTTACTGCCCTGGCTGTCCCTGATTTACTTGCTAACACTTCTGATTTATAAAACATCATTATAAGTAACTAGTGTGTGGTTGAGCCGAAATACACAGCTAATGCATTTGTTCTATAGCTTGATGTCCTAAATCATGACCTTTCCCTTCATGCATGTGAAAGACCCAGTGTTTTCCTTCTCTGTGAGTTTTGGAACTCAGCCCTCCTGTCTTGCCTTAAAGTCTCCTCCATAACTCCTTCAACTCCTTCAGTGTTGCGGGTTGTTGTTTAATTACTTAACTTCCTATCAATACCTGCTTTTAAAATGTGAAACAGTGGTAAAAGTGACTGTGTGCTGGAGGAGAGCAGCATAAACCTGCAGGCACTCACAGAGGTGAAATGATTCTTTTGTTTCCTTTTGGATAGCACTGTTGTGAAAGCACAGTGCTGCACATACTACAGTAGGTGATCGAAAAATTCAGAGGCTGGTCCTCTCAAGATGCAGAGGTGAAGGCAGATATTGCATTAGTGTTTTGTATACTGCACCTGTGGGTGAAAAGAAAGCTTGAGCATTTAGGACTGGCAATAACACCACTTATATTAAGCTTCTTTTGAGGAACTGTTTTTAGTAAGAAAAATTGATGGGCTGAACACAATAATCTTCAGTATTGCGCTTTCCAATGCTTAGTGTGCAAGCACTACTGAATAAGAGAAGAAATTAAGCTAAGATGTTTTAAAAAAAAAAAAAAAGGGTTACTTGGCAACATCCTAGTGTATGCAAAGAAATGAAAGAAGGGTCAGGAACTTAATGAATTTCAATTATAGAATCTTGTGTTAGTAAGTCGTTGTGTGAATAGAAAAATTGTAAAGCAGATTTTGGTGTTATACTCTAGTAGGCATTGCCTAGAGCAAAAGTGGGTTTGTTTGGGAATAAACTGCAGAGAGTAGCAGAGCAGAGCTGCTGTGTATGGTCCAAGTGGGCTCCCCAGAGTCAGGAGGCACTGCTCATGCAGAGACAGTCTGAGCAAGGTATGTGGCAGTGATGAAAGCTGGTGTTTGTATTTTGTGTGATCTGAAGCAACCATGCTGGGGAGAGTGGAAATGTCAATTCAGGGACCCTCATGTTTAACATGTGATGTATTTCTAAAATGCTTCAGACTGGCCTAGAGCAAAAGGGGGTTTGTTTGAGAATAAAACGCTGAGAATAGCAAATCAGACCAGATACAAAAATGCTGTGGCCTATACTTATTTCTGCCCAGCTTAGTAGTGTAGTTTCAGTGGGTGAGTTTTCCTCTGCAGTAATGATCTTATTATTTTATAACTCTGGTAAAAAAAAAAGATGCATCCATTGATTGCTGTAGTTCAAATTTGGCGGTGAGGTGTTTCAGTAATGGTAACTGGTTATGTGACTCAGCTAATCATATGTTGCCCTTTGGGAGGAAAAGGAGGTGCAGTACCAAAAAGGAAAGAAGTTGAAAAAAGTTGCTGAACTGCCTCTTCTTGTCCTGTGCAGCCTACAGCATTTTTTTGTTTAAATGGAGACCATATATAAGTAAACACAATCTTGTTGACCCGAATTCTACAAATACATTCAGTGATCAACAGCAACCAATGTGAGGCATCTATGGGAAATGCAGTTTGAATGGAACTACTTATTTATGGTACCTAGGAAAATGCCGTGCAACCAGTACCTCTCCCTGCATGCACCATTTTCTCATATGCTCAGATTTTATCTGTTTGTAGGCATTCTGCCAGATCTGAAATAGATTCAGTAAAGCCTCGTTAGGAAGCACATTCACGTGGATGTTTTTTCGTTGAAGACCACAAGTACTTCTCCACGTGGAGATTTTTTGAGTACACTGTAAGCTCGTTAGTGTAGGGGGAGCTCTCTCACCTACATAGGGAGTTGGAGTTAAGGACATCAGTGGAAGTTATTGCTCAGTTTCAGTGTGTAGTAAATACTAATTTAGTGTATTGATGCTCATAAAGTTACAAAACACTTCCAAAGTTTTTCTTGTTTTAATTTTCATGCAGTGTGGTGAGCAAAACTAATAAATTGTTATATATTCTTATTTACTTTCTGGTTCCATTTTTTGAATGCCTGCTGTTGTCCCAGTTTGTCCCAATGGGTCTATGAATAAAGTTATTTTAAGTGCTTTAAAATACTTGCTGCAATGGTTAGTGATGTTAGCGGACCATAATAATTCCTGCAGATCTCAGAATTTCCAGCTAAAACTTACCTCTGTCCATGATCAAAGTAGCACATCAGAGGAGTGGGCTGAAATTTTGTACAGCTGGAGTGGGGTTTTTGTCCATGTTCGGACAGGTTCTGTGCTATTCCAGCGCTGAATTATGGTGTGATGCTTGGAGCAATCTCAAGAGCAGTTTGGCTGTGCAAATAAACTTTTGGTGGATCTGCAGACAAATAATTTGCAAGGAGGCAGCAGGTTGCCTTCTGTATTTTAAGTTATTCTAATACAGATCAGAACTTCTGACCACTAAGTATGGACAAAGCACTTGTCTCTTCCCTACTGTTTTTCCCTGTTGTGTTTAAATTAAAAACGAAAGAACTTTGACACCCAAACTCTTATGCTGAATCATGGGTAGTTGGTAAGACGTCATTAACAAATGTGTGGTTTGCAAGTAGTCCCTTGTTCTAATTTTTTAACATCGTGTTCTGTTGGAAAAGGACAGAGGTTTAATCCATGGTTGCTTAGTGCCCTGCAACATCAATTCCTGGCTTTATAGATTTTTTGGAAGATGAGCTCAACATTTTCTGTGAGAGCAAGAGGCTGACACCAGACTCAATTCTACAGTTTCCAGGCTTTGTCAAAGCACTGTAGCTGAGTGTGTAAACAGATATTCCTACAGGGATTGGTAGGCGTGCCTATGCCCTTGAACAAAATCATATGCTAAGCTCAGCTCAAGTGAGAGCCTGTTGCTGGCCCACCTGCAAGGCTTGTGTTTTAAAACCTGTGCACCTGTTTCTTTATAAGGCAGATGTTGCAAAAAATGGTTATAAATTAAAGTCCCCCAAACCATTTTATCCCCCAGTGTTTAATTTTGGTATCAGAAACCAAAAACTAGTCTTACCTTACATATTTTTTAGTTTTACTTCCTTACCAGGTAAGTGTTTGAGAATGTGGTCCCTCCTTGATTTCTGGCAGTCATTTCTTTCAGCATGGTGTGTGTAAATGGGTGTGCATGCATACTGATGTATAGTTTGAATTGTGCTGGTATTTTAAAATTATAGATGTGAGGGTTTTAACCTTGTAACTATTACGAGATCTTTGTGTCTGCTTTAGGGTCGACCCTATCCCATATGATACTCCAAAACCAGCGGGCCACACGCGATTTGTCTGCATCTCAGACACACACTCCAGAACAGATGGCATCCAGATGCCTTATGGGGACATCCTTCTCCACACGGGCGATTTCACCGAGCTGGGACTGCCCTCAGAGGTTAAGAAGTTTAATGACTGGTTAGGTAAGGAATTACTGCGTTTTGGTGACCCCAATTAACCTCTCCTGTCCAAGTGTCAGTCACTGCTTCCTAATTGAATTAGAGCACTTGAAAATCCCCCCTACCTTTGCTTCACTTGTCCTCATGTGATGTGCTGTTTCTAACCTCAGTATGATTCTGTTAATTAAGACGAATGTAGGGACTTAGCTGCATTTCTGCATTATCTTGGGGGAAAGATTCTGTCATTCCCAAACAAGGACTGTGTAACCTTCTGTGTGCCCCGAGGGAGTGGTGGCACCTAATATGAATGCATTCAGCATCCGCTTAGTTGACACTATGGGCTTTTACGTCCACATCCTAAACTATTGCTTGCTCTGCCTTTCTGACTGACTATTATTTCAAGCAGGACTGAAAGCTACAGCGTAATCAGAAATGGTGTTGAGTCCTTTTTCTGATGATACAGGATGTCAGAATTTGAAGGAGGAAAATTTTATTGGGGGTAATAACATGATTAGCCTTTTGAGCTAGATTCTGCTGTTTTAACTTGGAATGCAGATGGCTCAGTGCCTCGTAGGAAGAAGGTGTTTTGTATTCTGCTGTTTTCTGACAGTGTCTTCCTATTGTGTTAGCTATAGATGAACTCCATTAGTTAGTTTGCGACAGCATTAGTCCGAAAGGTAGAAGGAGAACTTGTGTGTAGTGTGCCTATTGCAAATGCAGCTGGTGGCTCACTGGGCACTGCTGTGTTACCATTTGTACTAGAAATATGCAAAGGTGGAAGTGACTCAAGCCAGCTGATCTTCCAGAAATGTTAGTTGAATTTAGAGCAGTGCATAAAAACCTTTGAAAACATGGCTTTGTTGTCATGCTTTAACTCAGGCACTGCAGTGCTGTGTGATAGCTGCATCTCTATGCATCCTTAATGGCATTGTTTCACTCCATAACAGAATACTGGCTAACCATTCAAGGGATGAAAAGTAAAGAATATTAGGATTTACAGAACTAATTTTTAAATGAAAGAGCTTTCATAGTCTTTTTCAACCTTCCTTTGCACTTTCTCCATACTGTTCTTTCTACCTGTCTTCCTTCTAACCTCCTCTGATTTCTCTAGACCAGTTTTAAAGAATGCTTTTCTGTCATTTATGTGGTTGTGTATGCGAGGTTGGGGCTTCTTGATACTGCTATATTATTTTAATTTGCTTTTATTGTTCATATTTCTAGAAAGCAGCGCTAGATTTTGTCCTCAAAACTGTTCTTTTTCTAGGAATGTACTCAAGACTAGGAATTCAGAATGGTATGAGAAGTAGTTGGATATGTACATAAGTTGAGGGAAAACACATAATAGGCATCATTTTCCTCAATTTATATGCTCTGTTGCTTATACACTTATGTACAGGGTTGTGATGACCTGTAAATGTTCAAATATTGTGAAGAGGGAAGAGAATGACAAAACAGTGTAAGGACTGTGGTAGAGGTGTGGCCCCATTCAGTTCCAGCCTCTGTAGAGAAGGTAGGCAGTGCTGGTCTTCAGTGTGGTTTAGTTGTCACAAGTGCATCTTGTATCAGGCAGCTCCAGGAAAGGAATTGCTTTCCTGAGAGTGTTGACCTGACCCCTGAAGTCTATCCCTGGCAAAGTTCTTTGAATATCAGGTCATTACACAAGTATTATTTTGTTACAGCCAGAGCCTATGTCCAGTGCTTTTTGTTGGAAAATTCTGGCTCAGTACTTAGTGCTGAAAGCCAAAATGAGTAAGTTGATACTGTGTTCCTGGATTTCGGCAGGGACACTTACAGCATAAGCAGCCACTTGGCATTCCCCATGTGTCTGACAGGTATTTCACAATGACGTTATTTTATTAACGTTTGCAACAGACAAATCTTAACCCTTTGAACAGATTTTGTTCCAGTCTCAATAATTTATCATGGGGCTTTCTTAACATATATATAGCTCTTGTAGATGTCAGCACAGTATTTATCTGAGAAAGCAGGTTTTTGCATTCCTTGGCAGTTGGTGTCACTGAAACTAGCTGGAAGCTATGGCTGGGAGAGGACCTACTGGTTTTGTCCTCAAGTTTCAGGCACAGAGAAAACCTCTTCTGGCATTTTATTTTTTTAATTTCTTTTAACATGCACTGAGTCTGCCCTACATCTTCATGCATCCAACAATACTGGTTATTAGGTTTCTAGCATGGAGTGAAGCTGCAAATTGATTCTGCCATGGAGTCACATCACAGTGGTGAATGTTGGCTCCAGTGCTGCCCCTCTCCTTCTTTGGATTCAAAACACTTCGAATTCATGGATGTGTTTTTGCTCCTGTGCGTGGTATCTTCACTGGCAGTTCTGTTGTGGTAAAGCAGTGATGAAGTCAAAGCATCTGTATCTCTTCTACCTTGAGGGAACAGAACAAGAACTTGACTTCCTTCTACATCTTAGTTTGCCTCGTTTGTGGTAAAGCAACACTCATCTCCCCTAGGATTATGTAATGGAATAACTGTAAGATGCAATGACAGTCATTTAATCTTCTTAGTTTGAGTGCCAAGGGAAAAGTTTAAAGACAATTATTCTGAATTCCTGCATCACTTTTTCTTCACTGTGTGTTGCATGTGTCAGGACTGAAGGTAATTCCGTCAACCTTGTGACTTGAAAATTTGTGGGTCCCATGCACCAACTGCAAATCCTCCCAAGTATTTCACCCGAGCAAGGTGTTCAGCACCTTGAATGTTACTGAGTTGTGTGGATGCTCTTATTCCTTGTCTCTGCATTTGGATCACAGAGCATGTTTTCTACGTCCTCTTTTCTGATTTTTCTAGCTCTCAACCCATTATGCAACTTTTACTGACTCTTAGGCTTTTTTTTTTCCCTTTGGCTGATAAATTTTCATTGTTGGTTTTGCATGAAAGTCATCTAGGCTCATACACTGAATAACCTCTGTGGTCACTTAGTGATTGCATACAATGGCTGAGTTAATTTATTCACTTTGTTTTGGTGCATATACGTCCCTCGGGTCTTGTAACTGCTGTAATCACTTGACCTCACTGACTGTTAAATGCTTTAAACACAGTTATTTTAAATTTATAATTGTTTTCATTAAAAATCTCTTAGAGTAACTTAACTGACCTTGCAGTAAACACAACGTTTTGTGCTGAGGAAGAATGAAGATATTATTCTGTGCCCAATATAAGTATCACTGAGTGTACTCAACATACCGTTATTACCACCGTTCGTATTTTCCTCAGCCATTCTCATTCAGTCATACGTGGGAAATGAAGTGCAGGAGTGTCTTAATTATATCTTTGTCTTCATAATATAATACTTCCTTTCCCGTGCGATGGAAAGTGATTGAGTAATTCAAATTGAAATGAAGAGAAAGTAAAGATTCAGGCACACATATCTTTAATGAATGATAATGTGTACATTGTGCTCAATTAGTATGGGCCTGATTGTGCATAGCCTTACTTGAGTGAATAATTTGCAGCCATTCTGGTCATTTTTCTCTAAAAACTATTGTTTTTTGGTTGTTGTTTGGATAGTTATTTCATATGGCTTTTGTTGGTTTTTTTTCAGTCGTTTTTAATGTAAGATTTCTACTACCAGGCGTATTATTGGACAAACCTGGCAAAACTTTGTTGTGCTGGGTATCTTAGAATCACAGAAACCACAGAATTGGAAGGGACCTTGCAAGGCCATCTAGTCTAGCTCCCTGCAGTGAGCAGGAACATCCACAGTTAGATCAAGGGCTCAGAGCCCCTGTTCAGCCTAAATATGTGTGTATATGTCCAGTAGGTGAAATTGCTGTTAGTAGAGTAAGTGCTGAGGGAAAATTAAGACATTATTTTGTGTCCAGTGCTTTTCTTATTGAATGTATTCAGGAATGGATTTTAGTAGATTTAATGGTTTTAGTAGAGTTTTTTTTCCCCTGAGTCATTCTGGAATTTAGCAGCTTGATTGGTTTTTTCAACCTTGTCTTGTTTTTATTTTGAGTGCATATTTTTCTGATTATTCTGGGAGATGATTAGTGTAGGAATTGATGAACTCTGTGAATGGTTTTATGAATAAATTTGTGTTGTTTTTTTAAACTGCAGTATATCTTTCCCTTTTATATAAATGTTGATACGGCAAAAATAAAAACTGAGCTTTTCCATGCTGTGTAGTTCCTCCATCATGCAACTTCAAATGAAAAGAAAATATTGATTATACTATTTCAATGCGTTATTCTTGCTACTTTATGCATATATGGATGTGGTCTTAGAAATGTTTTGTTCTTTTAAAGTTTATTTTTGTATTAGTTGGACTGATGTGACTCCTGCTCATTTATGAGCATTTAGTTCCTGAAAATAGAAAATAGCTGCTGCAGGCTGGAAGTGCTGCCTGTAACATGGAGCAAATAACAAGTGCACTGGAAATGTGTGCAGGTATGGACAGACAGTTAATCTAGTCTACGTTTGGATTTGTGTGTTTAGCTCCTTAGAAACTGGAAATTCTATCCAAAACTGATGGCTAGACACCTGCCAAAATAGCCTTTAGAAAATAATAGAACCTAATCTGTAAACAAACAAACAAAGAGCTGTAACAAAACGGTATACTACATTTTCAGGCTCATGTTACCATTTAAAAATTCACAATTACAGTCCTTACATGTTCTTTCTCAGTCTGGCTTGATTGTTCCCTCATTACCTAAGCTTGATCTCTTATCAAGAAATACTTCGTTTTGGGCTGTGTTCCTTTTTCTTCTGTGCGTGGAAAACAATTTTGGTATGACCAACTATTTGTCCTTCAGAACTTTTGCTCCTGACAAGTGCACTTCAGATGTAAGTTATCTCAGCATCTGACATGACACTTTTTCATCAAGACAAGATGGTAAACTGTGAATTTCTCAAAATTCAGAGGGATATTAGCCTAAAGTATTCTGCACTAATTTAGATCCAAAAGGAAGCTTATGCATAATTTAGAGTAAAATGATGGCAATAAAAACAAATTTATTCCTATTTTTATAAAATGATTTATTTCTGGTTTGTTTTTACCATCTGGAACATATTTTGAACCCTATATTGCTCTACTTGTTTTAGCCAGAATGAATAATTAAGTGACTAAACATAAAATACCATTTTGATGAACAAAACTCTTAACTGGTAGAAAAAAAAATTGCATTCATTACGACTGAAAGAAAATGCTGAGGTAGTTTTAATCCTGTAAGCATGAGTTTTGCACAGCTGGTTTGGGAGAAAGGGAAGCAAGTCCCTGTAAAACCTGCTGGTGTGATTTGGAAAACTGCTATGTCTTCTATGGGTGGCTTTGGTGAGGGGCTGTGCTAGGCTTCAGGCACTGGAATGGGAAATGTGCATTTAATAACAGGTCGGTGCTGGCATTTTGCTTTTTGTCTGCATATTTTTCAAGGTCTGTGTGATTTGTAGGACCAGACCATGTTGGCTTGAGAGGTTCTTATTAATTCTGCTTGGTAATACATGCAGAAGTTTTTGGTTTTTTTTTATTTTTTTATTTTTATTTTATTTTTTGTTTTGTTTTTGTTTTTTTAGAAATCCTGGATATATTCATAGGCTGGGAAAATAACTCACTGAGAGCAGCCCTGCAGAGAACTTGGGGTGTCCTGCTGGATAAGAAGCTGGACATGAGCCAGCAGTGTGCTTTTGCCACCCAGAAGGCCAGCAGTGTCCTGGGCTGCATCAACAGAAAAGGGTGGCAGCACGGAGGCAGAGGGGATCGTCCCTCTCTTCTCTGCACTTGTGACATCCCATCTGAGAGTGATAGAACAAGGGGGAATAGCTTTAAACTAAAAAAGGGGAGTTTTTGAGGTAAGATATTAGGGAAAAAAAACTGTACTCAAACTGTGGTGAGGCACCGGAGCAGGTCGCCCAGAGAGCTATGGATGCCCTATCTCTGGAGGTGTTTGAGGCCAGGTTGGATGGGCTCTGGGCAACCTGATCTGGTGGATGGCAACCAGCCAATGGCAGAGGGTTGGTTGGAGCTCGATGGTCTTTAGGTCCCCTGCAGCCTAAGCTGTTCTATGATTATGAGTATGGAGTATTGATTCTTTTCTTTTAAAAAATATTTGTGATGGAATTTAAAGTTTTAATCAAGTCTTAGTTTTCCTGTACTTATTTGGTTTCCTTTGATATGCATACCATTCCAAAATTATTCACATTTCATTGCACTTGTCACTTAAGAATATTTTTGTTGCCTTTTGTTCTTACTTGAATTGTTTCATGTCGCTGTTAAATTCTCATTGGTACTCAGTTTTAAATTCTCATATGTCTTGAATAAATTAATTATCAGGTCTCAGCTATAAAAGCCTTTTCTAGGTGTAGTAATACTACTGTATTGAAACAAAAATAATTTCAAGGTTGTGTCTTACTATACTCACATAATAGCAGAAAAATACAGCCATGTGCTTCTCTTTTTTTACTAGGTTGATTAGTGTTTTCCTCATGTAGTTGTCTACAGTGAGAAGGATAAAAAATCCCTAAACCCTACTTTTATTTTTCTTTTGTGCAATTGTTATTTCTGTTATTTCCTTATATTTAGGTAAAATGAAAAAGGTAAGAGAAATCACTATCTAGATACTCATTTCCGTACAGGATTTCCTCTGCCTGACACTTCTCATCATGCAAAATTCCACATCAGTTTATCCATATCTCATCACTTTTTGTTATTCCTGGCAACTTTTCATAAAGAAATTTCACAAGAGACTATTTTTATAATCTGTTAATGGCATGTAGAGGAACTCTGAGCTGTTTTTTTCTTATATTGTAGCCATGTACTTACTGGAGATGGTGTGTGAAATTTTCAGTACAAACTGTGTATCCCAAGCAGCCAAACCAAACCCTGAAGTGTTATTGAACAACCACTAGAAAACAGCTCACATCAGATATGCTATCCAAAAGAATTATATTCTGGATTGATTAGTACTTCATGTGCCCAAATCTCGCCTGTTCCTTTGGTAATTTTCAATGAAAGAAGTGAACCAGAGCACTGAGTATTGCACGGTTCATGGTCAGGACTTTTAACAATAATAATTACTTGATCAATTTTTTGGATTTATTTCCCTGGAGTGTGTTGGGAGGGCAGGGGATGACTAGGTTTTAAATAGCAAACGATTGTGAAAGCAAATTTTTAAAGTAATCAAAATTATTTCTTTCACTTCCTATTTCCCCCAAATCCACTGTAAAAGAGAATATGTATGGTCTTGCACTGATGTGTATCAAACGAGTAACACATCCAAATAGAAAGTTTTATGGGTGTCCTTGTCAGATTCTCTAGCTGTTTATCAGCTCTGGCAATGATTTCAATGGAAAGCAGAGTATGTACTCCTTGTATACCATCAGTTTGTCACTAAGAAGTTAAATCTTGCGTAAGAATATACCAAGTGTAAAAGCTTCTTTCTCTTAAGTTTTCACATCGTACACACTGTATTAACTATGTCTAATTAAAATAAGAAATCTTCTCTGTTAGAGAGCATCACATTCCTGCTTAGAAAGAATAATGATATCAGGGATGGAGGAGTTGCTTTGAGCAGAGAGAGGTTGGGACTGGGAGAGAAAGCATTGCAGATTTTAGTATAATGTGTAGTGTTCAAAGAAATTTTATTCCATCATAAAGATTAGCAGGCTGTGTAATTCAATTTAAAGCTGGTTGGCACTGTCCTGTCTATTACACAGCCTGTTTTTTTTCTTTTTAATCACCACACTATTTTAATGTTGTATGTGACTATGGAACCTAGCAGTCTGTAGGAATGGTTTCTGGATTTTGTGCTTCCTCCTTTCAGTTTTGCACATTGAGGATTGTGTAGGATTACCTTAATCAGAGCTACAAAGCCATTATCTCTGTGAAATGCCGTATTGCTTTTTTGTTGGTTTGTACATTTTTTTTTTTCCTGTATTTTCTTTTGTGGCCAGTCACTGAAGTGAAGATCTGCTAAAATCATTAGATTGAGAGGTTGACTCAAGCTTAAAACCCAAATGTTAGCATTTATTCACAGTGCTGTGGGCTTTACTATGCAGTAGAAAAGCAACATGCAGCTATTTATGTTAATGCAAGACTGGCAGACTTTTATCTTACCGTAATTGCCTATACTGGGGGGGTTAATAAATGTTCCAAGAATTACTGTCTTTTTTTTATTAAAGAAAAAATAGACTGCTACTTCTTACTAGCTATAACCAGCCTGTATAGCTTGTTAATTAATCCTTGTTCCAGTGGGCTGAAGCTGAAGATTCAAGCTCTGACAAATTCTGCATGGATTTTATGTATGGGGAATGCTCAAGTCCTGACACAAAAGGGCTGTGAAGGAAAAACCTGTGTGATGCTGTCTCTTTCCCTCTGCAGTCCCACCTCCCAGCATGTCTCTTCGAAGAGCTTGAAATCTGTTGACAGTGTTGTGAAGTCATATTGATTTCAGAGGATGGCCACTGTGTTCATGGGCAATCTGATACGACTATAGGGAGAGAAAGGGGAAGGCAACTCCTTCTACCAGAGCTAAACTTTCATTCAAGAAGAAATTCATATTTTCTTTGTCCCATTTGTCTGATGGCACTTGTCTTTAGAGGCTGTCTCTATGGGGTGGTACCAGACCCATGGATTGTTTCTCCAGTCAGCACCCTGGTGCAGCTAGGAGCAACTGTTCTGTTGTGGTGGTCCATCAGCAGCCCGTGTCTGGGCTGATAGTGATGCTGGGCCTACACGTGGCCTGCTCAGAGGTGGGCCCTCTGCACGCATCTTCAGGCACTGGGCTTCTCCAGGCCCCAGCTCCCATAGGAGAGGTGTGGCAGTGGCAGTGCTGGCTTCCCTGAGCTGTGCCAGTCTGTTCCCTGGCATGCCAGCTGTGAGGCGATGGCTCTGAGAGCCTTGCTTGCTGCTGGTGGTGCATTTAGTAGAGAAGGAATAAAGCAGCACAACAGGGGATAGCGCTGCAAGGAGAGGGGCAAGGAGGTGTAAGACCAACACAGAAGAGAACAAAATAACATCAAACTGGGGGAGGGACAATGGCAGTAAAGATTCACCTGCTTTTCCAGAGCTTGATTTCTTCCCAGTGTAATACAATTAACAAATGAGAGCTCAAGGACAATTGGTACTTTTGAATTTCCTATGACTTTTGATGAGTGAACCTTCAGGGCCCCAAGGTTATGTACATCTTCTCTAATGAACCAGTCTGTAATATTGCAGGCCAGGCATCAGGGTACAGTATCTCCTTTTCTCCTGAATGCTGCCCTTTATTGTTTTGTGTAGCTGCCAGCAGAAACATGGAGAGTTTTAAAACAAAAGCTGCAAATGCTAAAAAATTACCCATTCTTCCTTTCTCTGAACCGCCCTTTCTTATGTGTTCCCTTAAATCTCTGCACTCCCTCAGCAGCATTTGCTGTTTGCAGTCCCTGCTGTGAACGAGCAGCAAAGCTGTGAGGCAGCCTTAACATTTTCTGCCTTCTGCAGGAGATTTCTCCTTAGTGTTGTCTGAAGGAGCTCATCCCTTCTGTTCTCCCATGTCCCTGCTATAAGTGGTGCAGGTTGCTGGGATCAAAACAGCGCTGGATGTACTTGTGTTCCTGAGGAAAGGTCCCAGAAGCAGACCTTCCCAACTTCTGGTGAAGGAATTACTGGAAGAGCACTGGGCTCTGTAGGGCTTACTTTGGGGATGCATTCCCCACATGCAGTTGCTCAGCTGTATATTATAGCCCTGTGGCATCGGTCAGACACGGAGAGCAAGTGAGAATGGCTCAGGGGGTGCTGCGCTGGGCCCCTCACTGCGCGGCCCTGCTAGCCAGTGCTGGGGCACAGGGCAGGAAGAGCTGTGGCTTTGCTGACAGACAGCTCTGGTTATGTATGCTAAAATGTGGGCTGGCAGCTGACTTGAGTTCCTCGAGAGGATGTGCGTACAGTTATAGTGGAAGCAATATAGCCATTCATAAACAAATGTTTCCGCCAAGCCAGCTGTAAAAACAATGATGGTTGCCTTTGAGGTGAAAGGGCAAAACCTTAGCAGAAAGGAGTATAAATGAGACATAAATTGTTACCTTTGTGTAAGTGACTGAAATAGCTCTTCTTTGTGTCTTCTTCTGTGCTTTGTCTTAATGACCAGCCGTGATTAACTATGGTTGCCTCTTTATTCAGCAAAAGTTAAGGTCTGCATATCATGCCTTCTTACAGCATTTGTTTTCATTCTACAGTCGAGAAATGGGGTCAAAAATGGTTAAACCAAGGTAGACTCTACTCTGAAAAAGCTAAGTAGATGCGAAATTAGAAATGCTGCATACCCCAGTAGGTAAAGATAGCGTTTAATTGCAGAGAAACATTAGTTTGCCTACCAGAATTCTTGGTGTCCTTTTTTACAGGAAAGGAAACTATGAATGCTCCATAACAGAGGTTTTGCAGCACCTCACAAAACTGTTCCTGCAAAATTCAGGCACACCGATAGAAGCAGCGTGAATCACACACCCCCTTTTAACTTGCTTTGAAAGCATTTTACTACCTCAGTAGGTTGGGCACTGTTAGTTTTAGTAAGGAGCAAAGATGGCTGCAGCAGAGGGCCAATGGATTTGTAGCGCAGGTTTTACCTCAGTTCTGTTACAAAGAAAGCACGTGAACTTATGTTGCAGAATGGAGTTACACTTTGTACAGTGTTTTCCATTCATCTGCGTTGTGTGGATGACTAGGAGGTACTTCAGCATGCTGGTTTGTCCACTAAAAGCTGACAAGCAACATGTTGGGTTTTTAGAAAACTTGCCTAGACTTTCTGCCATGGTGTCCTGGGATGCTATAACATAAATAATTCAGTAATTGAAATTGAAGCCAGAGGAAGAGAGGAGGTGACAAAAATAGTCGCAGAGGTGAGATTTGGAAGTCAGAACTTGCTGGCTCCAATTTCCATGGTTATTGCTTTCAGACTTTCCTTCTTTGTCTATGAGTATTTGGGGTTAGTGTATGTTAAGGAAAATATCAAAGACTACCATTCTGCTCATGCAGCTACAGATAGCTAGAGGGAAAAAAACCAACAAAACTGTTTGTAAGAGATTCAGTTCCTTGTAATAAGATGATACAGCTGGAGTGATTTGGTTGTGTCTTTTAGTAGCTAAGAAATCTCTCTGTGGGTTGGGTTATTAAAAGGAATTTCCTTAAAGGACTCAGGAGATTCCTGGTATCCAAGTTCATCTTGAAAGACCGTAATGGAATGTTTAGGTTTATTTAGAATAATAAATTCACTCATGGAATTCAGAAAATGGTCCTGGAGGTTCACAGAGACCTGCTTGTGTATTTCTAGTCGACTGTAATTTCTGTTTGCATTCTCCCAGTACTTTGTTTTCTGTCCTCTGTAAAAATGTCAGGGAAGGACTATGAAAGTAATTCTGAAATGTGTTTCATAGTGCTGTCAGATGTGTGTTGGTCTTCTTCTAGAAATGGAGTTTAGTTCTGGTTTTAGATTTTCTCCTCTTCTGACTTACAAGAGGAGAAGAAGCAATTCCCAGCAACATCAGCATCGCTATCCAAAAATATGCTTATAAAATACCCCTGAAAATCAGGCTTTACAAGTAAAATCACAATAAATGAGTGCAGGATAGAACTCAAAGCAGCTAATTGCTTTAGCACATTGGAAAATGTTATGTTCTCAGAACTACTATAAAACTGATGTCCTGCTTTTAGGACAGTAGTCCATACTTTTAAAACCTTTAAGATATTTAGAAAGGATGTTATCTTATTTCTCTCTCTCTTTTTTTTTTTTTTAACTTATTTCACTTGTGATAATTCTTGCTCCTGCTTATTAGTTTTTCCTCTCTGTTACTGGAGTCTGTCCACATTACTTTAATGTTTGGTAATCAGGTCTGAGCCCCGGGATTTTTTGTAGTTTATCAGCACTATACTCAGAAATCATTGTTTTGCAAGGAAAGATTTCAATTCCACAACAAAAACAGAGTGGGTACGTAGAAGATACCACAGTACAGAAAGAAAAATAAATAGTTTATCAAATGTTTCTCTTATTTGAAAAAAAAGAAGACATTTGGAGGAATTCTCAAGAAGGCTTCCCAGGCTGCGAGGCAGAGGAAAGTGCCTCCTTCTGCTTTGTAAGCCACATAGACTGCACCTTTTCTTTAAGAATGAGAATACAAATAACAGGAACACATTTACAGAGGTGAGAAACAAAAAAATGTTTCTTGCAGTTTCTCATTTATGTCTTTATTTTAGGGTTGTTAGGTAGGCACTGGAAATACCTTGGCATAAGTCCATTTCTCAGTCCTGCCACTCGTACGAAGCTCCCTGGTGATAAGGCAGAACAATTTGCAGCAGGATTTAGATCTGGGTCCTGTGTTCATAGTTCTCATTGATTTATGGCAAGTTTTCTTTCAGCAATTGATGTCCAGAGCTGCTTCTTTTTTAAGTAATGATCTTACTTTGTGTAGAAAACTGTGCCTTTAGCACTCTCTAGCCTTCTTTGGTGTGAAAATATAAGTACGTGAAAATACCAAGCCGTTGTCTGTGATAGTTATGATTAGCTTAATTACCTGCTGTATAATTGTTCTCAAGCTGACCTCCTTATGGATGGCTTTTATTCTTTTATTTTATATATTTATAAAAATAAGACTTAATTGGTATTGTAAATTACAGAAACAAAGGATATATTGTGAGGAGAAGGTCCAGAACTGCTTGTGTCAGACAGAGACTGCTGTTTTTTTTATATTTTTAAGATTCATGGAGAAAAATCATGTAAATTGATACAATATGTGTGTGCTCAAGGTTCATAGTATCAACTACCAATGTATTATTTCAGAATCTGGTGAGTTTCCTTAAAGAGGATTAGGTTATATAGCGTGAGGGGACTTGGAAAAGAAAATAGAATTGCGTATTGATGCCTTCAAAAATATTATTTGATGGCAATAAAATGTTCCCCAGAATTCCCTCCTGAATGAAGAAAATGGAGTTTGTTTGCAGTAATTGCATTTTCTAGCATTTGCTTTTGTGCTTTCCAATATGAGTTAAGCCAATTGGAACTTGTGATTTCGTTTTGCTTATTGGCAAAAGTACCATGTAAATTGATCTGTGATGCGTTTATGGAGAAAGCTTTGAAACTTTTGAAATTGAGATGGTTTTTTCTTATTAGATTTAGATAGTATAAGGTTTCGCTTCTATATTTTAGCTTAATACAATAGCAATCAAAAATGTTCCTTTTCAATTTTGCCTTGATTGTGTTCAAGAAGAACATTTCTCTGTAGCCCCGCTGGTACTGAGAAGGCAGTGTTTGGTTCTGTTCTCAGCTTTGAAACTCAGAGCTCAAGGGGAGAGCCATCTGAAACCAAACTGAGCTCATAGTGACAGGCCAAGTAATTCTGTGAGCCCTTGTGCAGTACTTCTTAGCGTATCCGTGTTTGTGATCACAGGAGAAACTGTCAGGATCTGTTGATTGAAATATATGTACAGCTACATACAGTATGGACCTGAAACTACGGGGAGTTGCATGCAGATTTTGTGCAAGTGTAAATATGAGGTAATTCTGTTAAAAGGAACACCCTTCAACATTACCAGTCTGAAGAAGTTTTTGCCTGAAACCCCTATCTGTTGTCCCAGATGAACTGTTTGACTTAAAGGATCTCTTTAAAAGTGTGCACACAGCCCGAAAGCAGTCACACGAGTCCTTCATGTATTGCTTTGTTTATGAGAAACAGAACAGTAGGAGGAGATACTATTTCTGCAAGGATTGCTTTTAAAAATGGAAGGGAAAAATAAGACGTATGGTTTGCAGTGAGGATGATGTGTGCAGAGTTTGCTGCATTCAGTGGGAAACTTCATAGCTGTCAGCTTTTTTGATTTTAAGTTACGTGATTTTATTTATTTATATTTTTGAAAGCTTCATCTTTTAGGTTATATAATTACAAGCCTGAAAAAAAGCCTTACCAGGGGCTCACAAGCAGAGAAATCTGTGCTTCTTATGTTCCAAATTTCATATTTTTTCACTCAATTCTGGTGACTTTTTACACCTACAGTTGGCAGTGCTGTGAGCTGCAGAATCCCGAGGATTTCTTTCTTTGAGCTTAGACTAAACAAATCCTCCATGTTCTGTTTCAAAACAAATAATTGCCGTGTGTTAATGGATAAGACTGTAGTGAAGCCTTCTGTTTCAAGAAAAGAAGTTTCAGTGGAGTTTGAAGTTACTTTGGGATTAAAAGAAACCAACAAAGACAACTATGTAATGCCACAGTCGTGCTAAAGAAGCTGTGCAGAGCTGAAGTGAAACAGAAGGTGCTGTTTATGTGGTGGTACTCTGTCTGTTAAAGAGAAGGATATTAATCACAAACAGTTACATTAGAATAATGTTATGGTTGAGACATAAATACATAAAAGCAAGGAACTGTTCCCCACGTCAGAGTTTGTTTCAATCAGACCATAGCTAACTAGGTTCGGCAGTGTATGTATGGCCCCAGTTTGGGGTTTGTGCTGCACGTTGCAGCCCGGTGTATTCACTCCATTTGCCTAGATGGGAGAGGGAATGAGTGGAAGCACTTATGTTAGCTGATTCTGCAGTCTCAGACAGCTTAGAAGCAGCCACGTAGGCTAAGCAGTACCTGCACCTGTGGTCGCTCAGAGAGGACCTTACAGGCTGCAATATCTTGGCGTTGTGCAGCTGAGTTGTAGGCAACATTCAGTCCATACTTCCTTGCTTTCATGGGTTTATGACTCAACCTTGACATTATTGTAACGTAGTTTTTTGTGTTTAATGTTTCTTAGACTTGGTTTTCCATTGCCAGCATGGAAGAAATCCTAATGCATGAGTTTCAGAGGAGAAGGTAGCAGTCTGAACCTGCTGTGTGGCTCGATCAGCAAGTGTGAGTATTAACGCTAGAGCTGTCAGGCCTTGTGAAAATTAATGAAGCCTGACGGTTACAGAGTGAAAGGTCAGAGGCAGAGCTTGCACTTACGTAACATTTTTGTTTTGTTGTGTCTAACAGCATTTTCAACAAAGGGGAGCTTTAATGTGCAAGCTTTAGATTTATCACAGGAACTCAAGGGTCTCAGCCTTTGCTTCTCCCTGTGCTGTGGTCTGTTTTCCTTGCAAAAAGGCAAAACAGTTAAACTTTCATTCATCGACTTGCCTTGCTGCGTTGCCTGTGTGTGTTTTGCCTTTAGTTTTTCTTCTCCAAATGTTCTTTTGGAGGGGAAAAAAGAGGCATCTGAACTGATATAATTTTTAAAAGCTGGTGGTATGTTTTCATCGGTAAGATTTTTTGAGCTCTTATACTTTAGCTCTTTCTACTTCCTTAGAAGCTTGTTCTATTTTTGTGCATGTTTTATTATTTGTCTGGATTTTTTTCGTTGTTTTATTTCAGTCTTTAAACTTCTACAGACATAAGGGAAGTTGCACTGAAATACGTGGGTTAAGATTTCAATCCCTGTATCGGTTGGCGTCACTATTAGCTATTCCACTGAGGGCTTTCTGTTCAGGTTGTTTGATCAAAACAGCCAGAATATTTCTACAACCCATCTCATCCTAGAGAAGATGTTTGTTTTTCTTACCCAATTTTGGATCCCTTTACCTCTGGTGAGTGGATTGTTACCCTTTATGGTTAGAGAAGTCTAGTGTTTCATGTGAAAGCTCAAGTCTGCCTTGCTATACTTGTGCAGGTTGCATTTGCTGCTGCTGAAGGAGAAATCTGAGCCTTTCAAATGCTCTCCCTTTTAAAATGCTGAAAGGAATTTGTGTGTGTTATGGTTGTACTGTAAGCACCGAGAAGCAAGAGTAACCATTGCTTGGAGATTCAGTGGTCTTCCCATGAGAAACTTCTGTGAGGAGTTACGGTGCTGCCCATCAGCTCTGCTTTCTGTTAGTGCTATTTGCTGGCTACCCTTTGGCACTTGTGCAGCTGTGTCTGGTCAACTGGTGGCAGCCTGAGCTGCTGCGGCCACTCAAAGTCCATAGGAACAGCACGGAATCGTCTCATTCTGTGCTTGTCTCTGGGTGTTCATATGGTTGCTTCTAGGTTTCATGGCCAATTATGCCTTTGAAGCATGTATGATACACTGAACTGGAGGTGACTGACTTGTGCAGGCTTCTCGCTTGCAGAGATTTTCCTCCTCTTTGAAGGGACAAAGATTTGTGCTTCAAGGTTTCGCAGCCCAGTTCTTAGCATATGGCCAAAGGGTTTATGAGTCTGTGAAATGGGCATGAAGGCACTTAACCTTTCATAGAAGTGTTGTGTGGTTTGAATAGCTAATGCATATTCAGAGCTTCACATCAGAAGTATTGATATAGCAAATGCAGGTTTCTTTTACTATTTAGACAATTAGTATCACATTACCTACAAAACTTTGTGCTTTGTAGGTAAGAGTAGTAAAATAAATAAAATAAATGGTAATTTTCGTAGAGATTCTGAGTTAACATTCATTGCAAGTCATAGTCCTTTTCATGTCTGACAGTTCAGCAGAACTTTGGTTGTGTGAGTGAGCTGGACTCGTATGAAACATGTCATTAAAACAAATGGTTGTTCAACAGATAAAGGACTCTTAGGATGAAGTATTTAAGGTGAATTAAAAAAAAAATTTTTTTTAAAAAAAGCACCTCTTCCTCCCCTAATTCTTGTTTATATTGTCTGTTTTCCATCTACCACTTTAAAGTAGTATTTGTGGTTGCTGCCCGTGGAGGAAGTCCTGTTCTGCCTTAGAAGCCTCATTCCTTGGTTACTACATCAGTTTTTGTCTTAATCAGTTTGTTTCGTGGCACATTGTGCTCTGCACCTCCCAAATCCTTGTTCTGGGGAACAGGCTTAGTGGCACAGGAATGAGAACAAAGGCATAAACACATATTAGAAGATACACACACGCGTGTGCACGCTGGTGTAAACCTTCCTGAGATTTCTGGTACTCCAATATTATTGTCTGCTTTGAAGACATAGTGCTGTAATCATTTTTAGTAGCGTTTTGATTTTTCCTGGAGAACAGGTAAGTGTTTTTAATTTAAATTTAGCTATTACTTTGGGAGCTGATAATTCAGGTTTCTGAAGAGTTTATCCCATCAGAAGCATCAACTCTTTTTGTAGCCTGAAAATTAGTACTTCATTTCTAGATTCGTGGTATAATTTGGAATGAGATTACTGATACACGATAGAAAACTTAATTGTTGGGAAAATGAAGACCAAGTGCAGCTGACAGAAATGCAGTGAAATAAAATCAGAATACCTTCCAGCTTTGTGCTGCAGTGGCTCTCCTATCAAACAGTGTGGAAGTAGTAATACAGAGATTAATCTAGTCAAGCTGGAAACTAAAATACCACGGAGTACGATATTTTGTATGTGACTGTTCATGCTCCCATATAAAGCACAAAAGGTCAGCAGATTATAGACAAAGGGCAGAACTGTCAAAGGAAAAAATGCCAAAATATTTCATAAATTGTATCAGTGAGGATGAGTGTTATGCACTGCCACTGGGGTCTTTTGGGAAGGGAAAATCTAAATGCGATGAACAAATAACTAATCCAATTGCAGGTAATTTATTACTGTGATTAGTACTAGATAGTCTTTCCTCGGGGAAGAGGTAAGAAATGGATGAGACTTCCTCTGGCTTTTCTCTTTTGCTTGAACCTGTCTTTTGGTGCATTTATGTGTATGTGAGTTGTGTTTCACGTCTCCCTCTCTTGAGCCAGCTCCAGTGGCTAAAATTCCAGAAAAGGAGAGCAAAATGGGGCTTTTATGCAGTCAGGGAGCAGAGTGGGGGAGCCAGGTCAAAACTTTGTCTCCATCCTGTGGTAAATAATGATGACAGCTATGGAGAGAAGCAGTTCTTCTCCTGTCCCTGAATGGGGACTTAGACCCGCGGTGAGCACATCCCCAGCCAACGCTGCTTGTTTTTCCAGTGCTTGTGCTCTTCACTGGATATGCACAGCAGCAAAGCTGGAGCTTACAGGCAAACATTGGCACATTTTGGTCCCTGTGGGATTTCTGCTCAAAGACCACTTTTGCCACGTTTCTCAGGCTGTGATGTTGATCCACTGGGTTTGTCATTATAGCACTGTCCTGAGCAACCTGCTTTCACCTGGCACAAGACCTGAGGCTCCTCTTCCATTGCTGGCACTCATAAACTGACCAAGTGGGGCCACTGTCAGGAAAATGAATGGCTTTTTGGACATAAATTACAGTAATTACAGTTAGGTTTTTTCCCACTGATCTCAGATGTTTATATAACATGTATAATGTTACATTTGCACATTTCAGTAATCACAAGTGGTCTGTCTTTTCATGTCCTATGTCTTCAAAGTAAGCCCGCTTTTCCAGCATGGTGAGGTAGAAAACATTGGCTTCAAATATAATGTCCACATTTAACTGAACATAACGTCAGGAAAACAGACAGATTTTCAAATGTCTTATCAAAATAAATCAGAATAAGTGTAAAATCTGGACTTTTATCCAGTAAGAAAAGAAGTTTTCTCTGCTAAAACTGGCAAATGTTGATAACATGGCACAAACTTGAATCTAACATATCCATCCTACTTTTCTGAGAACTTAATTGCATTTTGCATGTTTCTGGGGGACTGGCAGCTATGATGGGTGTATCACATGGCATGCCTATCCTGTCTTTTGTATTTCCCAAGAAGAGAAAGTAGGAATTTTACCTTGTGCCCAGGAGTGTCGGGGAGCAGGAATTGTAGGTACTTGCCTCTTGTAGTGTTTCAATAAACCTGAATTACAGAGGTGTGTGTAGGGGAGATGGAGAAGGGAAGAGGGAAAGTAGTGCTGTATAAAACTGTCGAGGAGCACTTACTGCATCTCCTCCAGCTTTTAATCCAATGTAGAAACACAGAGTTATGAGTATATATGATTGCATTTTGTTCAGACTTGAAATCTATGACAGTGTGCATTTTTCTTGTTTCAAGGGATTTATAACTTTGTTATTCTATGCAGAATTAGCTGCTTTTGTGAAGTCAGTGCTTATGTTTTGTGCATAATTCCTGTGTAAATACTGAAAAGCAGAGTTTTGACTAGTTTCATGTAAACCTTGCTTAGGGGAAGTTAATCTTTACAGGTGTATAGGTGCTCACAGGTACCGTGTAAAACTAATTTTTAAAACAAGATAAAATGCTTTCAGAAGCTGCATGAAACACAGTGTTTAAACTTTCGAAGCTGTGAAATAGCGAATACTCGTAAATAGAACATTATTCAAGAGAAATACATAGCATCTGATGCTTTGTTTCTTTGGGGCATGTGCTGGAAGTTATAGAACAGGAAGATATACGTGTGAATCTCTCTTTTATTATAATGCTTCTTTGTGGCATTACTTTACAATTCAGAACAGTTGAATTCCATGGAAGAGAGGTGGTATTAGTAACTTCTGCTCACGGTGGAGGTGCAAGCAGATTTTGGGTATTGCATTCTGTCACTGCTGGCGATGGGGTTGTGGGAGAATAATGCGCTGATTAAGTTCTCTTTTCTTGTGATTTCAGGAAACCTGCCGTATGAATATAAAATAGTGATTGCTGGGAATCATGAACTGACATTTGATAAGGAATTCATGGCAGACCTTGTTAAACAAGATTACTACCGCTTTCCTTCCGTGTCCAAATTGAAACCAGAGGACTTTGACAATGTTCAGTCACTCCTGACAAATAGTATTTACTTACAAGATTCTGAAGTAACAGTTAAAGGATTCCGGATATACGGTGCCCCATGGTAAGTCTGAATTCAAACCTTTTTTGCTCTCGATTACTTAAACCACAACAGAAACGAATCCTGCTGAAAATGCATGAAGCTGCTTTGTTGCTTTGCCCTGCAGAATAGTATCAAACATAGCTGTTAACCACTCTGAAGCAGTGGCTGCATTTTTTTTGTGGATAAGTGTGCTGCCTGTGGCCATTTGTGTGAAATAAGGGGAAAAAGTTGTTGTCTCTCTCCAGTCTGCCCACTGCATACACTTAAAAAATTATGGACTCAATATCTGGTCGATGCTTGTGGATTAACTGCCGGAGTATCTTCATGTGTATTAGGGAAGGAAGTTCCATTATACTGTATGCTATTTAGATGTTTATGCCTGCTGTTCTAATAGATTGGTGTGGTAGCATTTAACACGCATGTAGCACAAAGTAAAAGGCAGCAGGTGCTTTGAGTGCTACTTCAGTTCATTTATAGGCATTGTTTTCTTTTGCTTGTAACATTATGATAATGGATCTTGAGGCAGTTTTGATTTCATTCCATTCCTGATCAAACCGTATACATGAAGAGTTACTGTCCGTTGTTGTTCTAAGACGACCCTGTCTTGTTTTCTCAACATGTTATATTGGAGTGCCTGTTATCTCTCTTTGGAGCCTTTGAAATCATCTAAGCTTAATTGTCAGTATGGTTTTCACAGAATCTTAGAGTCACCAAGGTTGGAAGAGATCTCCAAGATCATTTGGTAGCACTCCTTTTGAATTCTTGCACTAACAACAACCACAGTTCTTTGAGCCTCTACTGGAAAACTGATCTGCAGTGGTGGAGATCATTATGTTACTTGGCATTCTCAATTGTCAGCTGATGTGTTTAGATGCTAATTTATGCACACCTGTAAAGAGGATTTCTTTTAAGTTTATAACTTACATTTCTGGTGTCAGGCTTGTTTTACAGGTGAGTGTGAAGGATGAGGAGATAGGATGAAGCCAAAGAAAAGGGTAAATGTATGAGGACATGAGCAATATTCCCCTTTATTGTACTTTTTCTTATCTCTCCTGACTGTTCACTTAACACACAGTCTTCGTATACATGCTGATGTTTCCAATGGTGCTTTGTAGACAATGTATTTACACTAATGCTGGCTGGAAAACAGTGAAGGAGTGCTGTGTAAAATTCTTCATTTGAACTAGTTTATATCAGCCTGACATAGCTTAATTTAACCCTCTAAATCCTGCAGCATCAGCTAATTGGGAAAGGTGCACTTAATTCAGTTTCGTCACCGTCTTGTAAAGATATTTCATAGTGTTTCTTTTCAATATAGCAACATAAAACGCACAGAAGACAGAGTCCATAAAAGCCCTACAGAGGGTAGAGTAGATTTGAGATGTGCTGCAGGGTGATCAGTTGTACAAGCTGCAAGCTAAGATTAAGATTGTGTTCAGCTTATTTCATGTGTATGTATGAGACAGGGGGTGGCTTGCATTCTGCAGGCATCCCATGATTACAGTGTGTGGGCATCTTTTCAAATTTATTTGATACAGATTTACCGGAGAGCTTTCTTGTTTAAATACTTGCTGAAAGTGATCTGGATGAGAATGTAGAACCCAAGTCTTGGAAAAGGTATTTTTGTGGAAGAGAGAACTTGGAATTCAGAAATGGGGAACTGTGTGATATACCTTTGCATGTGTTCACGTTTATATGAACTGGCAAAACATAGCAATGTTTTTTGCCCTGTGTTTTCCAAAATTCATGATGACTATCCGGTATCCTTTTACATCCACCTGCATTTAGAAGTGTTTCATTTTGCATGTCGATTTAGAATGCTTGTTCTGGAATACCTGGGGTTGAGTCATCAGGGTTGATTTTAACCATAACGAATGAGTGACATACGTATCCTGACCTTGCTCTGGCAGACAATTATTCCTCCCTATCAATTCATTGATGGACAACTTGAGTTTTTCCAATTAATGATTATTGGGAGATTAAGCTGGATTGCTAGAATGACAAGCTGAGCTGTGACCAAGTCCAGCTTTTACTCTGTTAGAGCATGTTTCATCTGTGGTCAGCTGTGAATAACGTCTCAAATCATGTTCGGAAGCAACTGGTGATGGGAAATGGATTTGAGACTATCAGAGTGCAGCTTTTTGGGTCAGTGTGTATAGTCTGTGTTTAGAGGATAGATTTATTGGCTTTGTAGTGTTGTTGTGTGGGTTTGTTTTTTTTATTTCTGCTCTAGAAAGTGTGAAAATTAAGAGTTTCCTGCATTCTACTCACTTTACTTGGTCCTTGATTAAGGAAAAGTCGCATCAGATATTGGACAGATCTGTTTCAAATTTGATCTGTGCCTGGAAAATGAGCCAGAATGATCGAACAGGCATATTGGCACCTAATTTTTTCTCCTTCTCCTATGACAACATCTCACTCTACTACCTATAAATCTTTAGATTACCCCAAAGGAAGAGAATTTGTGGTGAAGTTGTGTGTATTTATGGCCTCCTTACCCCAATTAGTTCTGTCACAGATGTGGAACAGCGGTCATTAACCCAGAAGATGCTCCAACCCTAAAATGAGATAAGTTGGCATGTTCAATTTATGTGCATTTTTGTATTTCCAGAGGGAAAAAAATCTCATTTGCTGATAAAGCTACTGGTTTTAATTTAAAAAGAGGGATCAACCCAAGGATAACAGCTGTGATTCTGGAGGCTTCAGCCTGTCAGAGGATTCTAAGAAGTAATTGCCAGAAGACTGGAAAAACTGGCTATAAGTCATCTATCTGTTTAGAAAATGTACATCGCCAACTCAGTGTAACTACAGAAAAGAAATATCAGTCCATATTCATTACGTCTTATTGCTCATGGTACATCTGAAAGCTTCCTAAAGACCTAAGAGAATTCAAGCAGTGTGTCCTAACTTACGATTCAGTAGAATTTGTGTGTAGAAAATAACTTAGAATACATGGGAGCATTCATGTGTATTTGCAATTGGAATGTGCTGTGGTGCATATCAACAGCCTCTAAGGAGCAGAAAATTTGAATTTAGCCTGATGGTTCTGAGAGTATTAAATGGCATTAGCTGAAGGGAACTTGAAAACAGTGCAACAGCCCCTATCAGAGGAAAGAGTGAGGGTAGGTTTTCATACCTTGGGAAGGAGATTGTTGGGTGTACCTCGAAAGGAGTAAAATGGCTCAAGGTCTTCCTTTTTGTCTATATATTATCCACTAAACATTTCTCTTCTTTGTACTCCTTCTGGCTTTGCCCTAGTAGTTTGTACTTTATGCAGTCAAAACTCTTCAGGACTCCAATAGAGACGTTTTATCCTACAGAAATGTGAGGTTAAGGCTAGTTACTGAATAGGGCAAAAATCCATAACTGTTTGTATAAATGAATATTAAGGCTCTATATGTCAAGTTCACATAAACATGACTCATGCTGCTGTATCTTTATGAGGGTTGGCAGAGGCAGTGTGCTTTTATGCACA
Source organism: Odontophorus gujanensis (assembly GCA_013399175.1). Taxonomy (NCBI): domain Eukaryota; kingdom Metazoa; phylum Chordata; class Aves; order Galliformes; family Odontophoridae; genus Odontophorus; species Odontophorus gujanensis. Next base: position 183,657 of record VXAB01013321.1, read on the forward strand.
TTAAGGTACTGAATATGTGTTAAGTGATCACGTGTTTTACTTAAATTCAAATGTTGTTACTTTAAATTACACGTTTAAATATTTGCCGTTGTTCATCCATGTTGAGTTCTGAATTTACTCTAGTATGCTATTGACATTTGAATACAAATATTCTAGCAATGTCTGGATTTGGATGAAGCTTTAAAGCACTCAAACCACTGGAGAGCTACAGTTAACAGGAGCCAGAGTTAGCTTAAACCACACTTCGACAGAAACAATTGTTCAGGGAAAATTCTTTGTCTTGTTTTGTCCACTGCGGCTTGCTTTTTTGGTTTGCTTAAAAGACATTACAAAAAGTTGTAAGGAGGAAATGCTCTGGTAAACTTGAAAACTTGTGCTTAGAAGTTTAGGGTATGTAATTTGATGAATAATTAGATTATAAGTTTATTTATGGGTTTTAAATTCCGTTCTCCATAATGTTTCATGAGAAGTGTCACAGGTATAAAGTCTCATAAAGCAATCAATCACATTGGTTTTGTGGCTATTACAATATATTGGCAAATTCCACCCGTATCCAACTAAAAGTCAAACTGAAGACCGAAGACTTTCACCATAAATGTGTGTTCAAATTGCTGTAGAGAACAATGTTTTTGAGGAGTGAAAATGTTTTGCATAAAAACTAACTTGATATAAATCAGTGCATTTTAATAGTTAATTGAACCGACTGTGGTAATAATGGCAAAGTGCAAATGTAAAAGATAAAAATTGATCATTTAAATAATGACTTTGGAACCTGTGATTTGCATCACTGTGATTGAAATCACTTTGTTTTGAATGAAGCTGGGAATAAAGCTCCTGCCTCCTGTCAGAAGCAGCAGCATTGTTCGGCCATATCCTGCACGTTTGTCAGGTTGCAGCTTGCTCTGCTCTCAAGAAGCAGAGCACAAAGCTGTCCTCCCAGTTGCTTTTAATGAATACTAGTGGGTTTTTCCTATGTCCAAGAATTTGATCCGCAGGGTGATCCAGAGGTCAAGAACAAACGAGTCGCTATCGCTCACCTCTGCGAAGCCAAGGCTTTCATTTGCTTTTTTTAGTAACTCTAGAGGAAGTGCCTGAATTTCTTTTTCAGAAGTGAAATTTTAATTGGCATAGATAATGCAGCCTTAAGAAAACACTGAGAGAGACGCTCATTCATCTGCCTTAAAAATAGCTATTTTGGGGGTTTTTCTTTTTAGGACAATGTAAATATTGTGGGTTTCATTGCAAGATTTTGCACAAGTTTAAAATTATTTCTATAAGTGTTTCTTTCTCTGCTTCATTTGCAATTATATTTTAATCCGAGAGGCTCTAAGTTGGTGCATCTCCCTCGTTCTGATCAGCGTCCTCAGGCTTCGTGTTTATCCTGTCAGAAAAACATCAGATGTTGTTTTTTTCTTTTCAATTATAAGTTTTGTAATGCATCATGGATTTTGCTGACAGTCTTTAAGTTCTTGAAATAGCAAGCAAATTAACAGCAGATACTGAGTGTGAGGACTGGAAAACCAATTGGCAGCTCACGTGGTAGGATTCAGATATACTGATGGGTTGGAATGAGTCTCATTTCTTTTATTTCATAGTCTTAGCTGGCAATTAACTTGTGCCTGAAAAAAGAGAAAAGAGGAATAGAAATCGAACTACTCAGCAATAAAGTTCTTCTTTGCTATTTAGCGGTGAGGAAACCGTGAGGAGACTGGGGAGCAAACTTGGTGATGTCCCAGTTTTTCATGAGCCCTAGCTGATTCAGTAGAAGTCAGCAACTGAGCAAAGTGTTGGCAGAGACTGAAGTCTTCTGTCTGTGTGTTGAACAAACGCCCCACGGCTGTAGCATGCTTGTGTTTAAAGGTGCAGGCTTCTGTTTCGTTTTTCTTGGCATTTGTCCCTCAAGCTTCTCATTTTAAGATGGAAGAATGTGTTCCCCCAGGTCCGGATTGCAGCACTTTTGTTTACATTTTTTGCCTTGTTGGGAACACTGCTGATTTTTCTGCAGTCTGCTTGATACCAGATTCACTCTGAGCTAAAAATTTTCCTTTTTACCATCAAAAAACTTTAAAAAGTATTTGTCCTTAAAGGAATATTGGAATGTTTGTAATTTGAAATACGTTATTGCATAAGTGACTTTTAATTCTGGAGTGCTAACCTTTCCTAGCTCACTTATTTTGGAAAGCTTTGCACCCCAGCACAGGGACAGATGATAAAGCCCTAAGCTTTCCTTCAAGCTTGACTTCAACACGAATAAGAGCTTTAGGGTATTCATTGCTGTTTTAACATGCAAACTGTTGATTTATGGGTGGAAGTCTAGCCAGTTCAAACAAACAGGCGTAAAATAGTGGCTCTACTAACTCTTAAATTTTCCCTAGCATGGAAACAGGGATTTGAGCTTCTTCAGAGCAGTACCAAACTGACTGAGGCTATCTGCCCTATGTCTCTAATTCCTGCAACTTTTTCAGTTCAGTAGGTGCTAGGCAAAAATGAAAAGGTCCAGAGTGTCACCTGTGCTGTCCAGGGGCTTGTTAATGCTGGTTATCTCCTGCTCGTAGATTAATTTGGTCAACAACAACATGATTTTGATGTGTAAGTTGCATGTGCAAAATCTTTAAGTCATGTGCGGGTTCCTAGAATTGGTGGATGAATTTATATTGCTTCAGATTATGGTGAGGATGAGATTCCCTCAGCGTGATGGTGACAAAAGTGCAATAGAAATGGAAGATAAATTAAGTTTGAACAAAACAGTATATGGTTGTAATAAAAGTAAGTCATACAGCAAGTGACTGGATTTTGTTAGCTCCTGATGAAGGCTAAGATTTCTCATGACTATCTTGTAGATTATTTGGGTTGTATTTATCTAATACTTATTGATCGGAATGCTAACTTTAACCCGTTTAAAATGCTTATTGGAATTCACAGAAGCTATGAGATAAAGCAGAAATTGCAATAGCACTCCAAGTAAGAGAACACTGATTGTGAATCTGAGCGTAGATGGAAAGGTCAGGAGTGACAACTACATTCATCAGATTTTCATGAGAATCCTTTCAGTAGAATAGATTCGGCATTTAATTTCACAAATGGTCAAGAGTCCTGGATTCAGCTGAAAATCAATGAGACCACTGGGAATGTACTACCCCTAAAACGTGTAGGTGCTAGTCAATTTTTTGGTTTGTGAGCATCTCGAGTATGGGAGCTGCTGACATCCTGGACTGTAGCAGTTAAGTTTCCTCTGTGGAGGATGCCAGTGTAGTCACAAGAATAGGTTATGGTAGCTGCTGTAACTGTGTACAAACAAGAGCACGCTGTGTGCACGCACAGTACGCAGGGACACGGTCATCAGTTTCCACCTAGTAACTCTGTTCTGCAACCTTTAATATATGTGCTTCATGCATCGTACCTGGAAGCATTGTGCCCACATCTGCTTGGTCAAAGGAAATAATACTTCCTGGAAACTGAGCTGGTAGTGACTCGCTGTCATCTGACAGGCACAGCACTGTGTTCTTGGCCTTTATTTTGCAAGTAATATTCAGAGTGCTTGTGCACTGTATCTGTGTACCTTGCAGCTTGTCTTGCCTCTGCTTGGGGAGTGCCTTGCATCTTGGTGTTTCAGCAGCATTTTTGGATAAATAGCACTGACGGAAGGTTGTGTGGTCTGCTTCCTCAGAAAGGCACTTTATTTCTGCACAGGTGAATCAGTGTCTTACAGCTGTTAAGTGTAGTGCCCCATTGGGAAAGACTTGTGAGTTTGTACCCTGAGCATATACTTGCAGACTGTGTATTACCTCCATCTCTATATGGGGGAGGGGGAAGCTTTTTGTAAGGAGGAATCTTTCCATCTCCTTTTCCTGGCACAGATTTTAATGCATCTTTTGTCCAAAGCTGTGAATGTAATAAAAAGAAACCACAAGAAAAATGTTCCCTGTAGCACCTTTCCTGGTGTTCCATCTGGGCTACTTGGGATACTTCCATATCCTGCATAGCAGGAGGACGTAGGAGAAAGGGGGGCTGAGCACTAATGTGCTGAAAGCTGCAGTCCTACAGGTTTTCAATATGGGATGCCCAAATATGTGGTGATCAGGAGTATGTGTGTCAGAACTTCTTTTCAGTTCTTAGTAATTTTGTCTCCACTTCTTCTGTGGGTGAACATAACAAAGGTTTTATATTTGCTGAAAAACCTAAGACATACCATTTGAAGGCAATGGCTTGCACTCCCTAACTTGAAGATGCTTTTAATTAACTCCTGGATTTAAAAGTTCCACAGTGATATTACCAACGTTCATGTGAGTATATATAGCACTGCAAGGGGCTGAGTTCAGGGAGACCTTAGAAAATGAGAAAATGAGTATAAATCATTCTAGTGGGGTTTGGTTTATTGTTTCATCTTTCTGTCAATAGAGAGACACTTTGAAACATTAATGATAGATTGTGTCCTCTCTGAAGTTGAAGGATTTTCTTAGTTCATTCAGTGTTTTGGACACCGGATTCCATGGCTGCCCAGCATCTCTGCTGGGCCTTACTGGTTGCTGCTGTACTGCAGTGGAGATGGAGCGTGAGTAGCAGCTTCTGTATGCCAGCATTGTAATTGCTGAGCTGTGTCTATATGACTGAGAAATTTATAACAACTTCTGCAAATTTTCTATTAACCTCATCTCAACAGATAAGTAACTTTTAAGAAGGAAATAGCCTTTATTTCAGAGAAGTTTTGGTTAGGTTTCATAAGTTTGGAGTTAAAATATAGGTTAGCCATTGTGAGAGGCATAGAAAGCTTGCCCATCTGAGCTGCTTTAGCACAGGAGAGAGGGGACCTTGCTGTAGGGATGTGGCTTTAGCTGGTAATTGCTAGCAGTCAAGCTACCCGGAGTGTACACCTTTTCTTATTTATATTCTGATCCTGTAACCTTCCCTATTCTCATGTGTCTGTGTTCTATTAATCTACAAAACAGGGCTTGACTTGTGATTAGTCCTTAGAGGTTGTTCCTATTAATCAGGCTGCAAAACAGGTCTACTTGGATGCTCTGCTGCAAGTGCTTAATGTGCTTTCCTCACCAGTCCATGGCACAGGGCTGCTGGGCATCTCTTAAATAGCAATGAAATCAGAAATGGCTGCTGCACTTTTTGTTTTCACATCTTGATTGCATTGCTGTGGGGTGGGGACAGTGGGAAGAGGAAAACAATTGCAGTCCTGCAGAAGACTTCTCACCTTGGTGCTATCTGTGCTCAGTGTGTTGCTAGAGAGGTGAGCAGCAGCTGTGGGAAGGAGCTGGCATAGCAGAGTGCTTGCTGGGCACCCCAGCTTCACGTGTTAGAATTGGAATCTCTGCTTTTATTGCAGAAGGAAGGTGATGTTCATAGTTCCACTTAGAGAGTATTAAAGATGCACCTGACCCTGTAATGGTCAGAGTTGTTTGAGATAGTGTGTTTTTTTCTGGACTAGGTGAAATGCTATGCAGGTTTCAACTGATCCCAAATAAATAAATTAATTAAAATCAAGGCACTGGTGGAATATTAAAAAAAAAAAACAACAACAACTCCACAAGCTGTGCTGATCTATAACACTTCCATTATTAGAATGTATTGTAAAATTTGAACAATAAACAACATATATGTCGAGAAACTAATTTAGTTTCATTATATAAGATTACTAACTATAAAAGCTTAACGATTTACGATTCCAATTAAATATAGTATTTCCTCCTGATAGCAGGAAAGCATCTATTTTCAAAATGTATTAGAGAACAGGCTCCCTAGCTTTTTTTTTTTCTATATTGTTCCTTTGGTTTGATAATTATTATTATTATTTTAATTTTCTGTTACATTTATTATGTATTTCTGTGGTAGATGAAGACCGTTTGTCACTGACCTGAAGAACTTGGGCTGTGTGCTGGAGAGAAGCAAGCAGTGAGGCAGCAGGGTTTGTCTGAGTGCAGTGCTGCTCTCACTGTGTGCATGGCCATGTTTTTTCTTCAGTTCTGCAGCACATGCCTCAGTCTCACCAGCACGCAGGTTCAGCCCTTGAGAAGTACACATCTGAGCTGTTGGCTGTGCAGCAGCACAGGTCCTTCATGGCCTCGACTGTGGTTTAACTGCTGATTGACGAGGCTTTGTGCTTCCTCCTCCTGACACACACTGCTCCATTGGGCTGTTTTGTCTGCTGTGACCTTTGTGGCCAGCGGGGCAGAGGTAAATGTGGGTGCCATGCCTCCTTCCCTGCTCTGACACAGTGCAAATGCATTTCTTGCAGTTACATCATAGCACCAGCGTGATGCTGATGTGTGGAGCTGAGCGAGTGCCTTCTGCACACCCCAGTGGCCTGTGTCATAGCAATTAGGGTGAACGGGTCCCCAAATATACCATGCTTTGCAAATCCTTTGCATCCAGACGCGTTTGCTTGTGTGCCTCGAGGAGTGGCTGCAGGGATTCTAGGTTACCTTGTTCTTTTCCCGTGGCAGATTGAAGGCGTTCCAGTGCACAGATAACCCTTTGAAGGTGCCACGCAATAAAGCTGGTTTTTGCAGGTTTGCAGAGCAGTGATAACAGTCATTTAAACCAACAAATTAGGAGTACTTTATAACATGAAAAGTGTTTTTCTTTCCACTTCTAGCCAGCTCTAGGCAAGGCTCTTTAAAAGCCACCTCTGTGAAGGGTCACATATATTGTCCTTATTAGGAATTCAGCAGAAATAAACATCGTTTTCTGTAGTTCCTTTTTGGTCATTTCATTTTCGCCGTCTCTTTCTGCTGATATTTTTTCCTTCTCAGTTATCAGAGAAATCACTTTTCCTGCATCGATTCATTTCGACTGGAGTCTGGAAGGCACAGAGAATCAAATTAACTAATATTTTACTTTTGCATGTGATTAATGCTAATGCTTACAAAGAAGAAAATACTTCACTGTGATTTAATTTTCATTCTCCAGTTGATTCCCAGTGATTTAATTTTGCAGAAGGTTGTCTCTCTGCTTATTGTCCCTTATGGAATCGTTGAAGTTAGAGATAGAAAAAGACCTATTAAGTCTTTTTGCTATTGCAGGGTTGTCTCCTGCTCTGTATTGCGCTGCAGTTCAGTGAATGAAGAAAAGATGTTTTAGAAAATTCCCTTTAAGATTTTTCCTTAGTGTGGTAGGTGCTGTGCATGGAAACTAACATTCTGCTTACATTCTTCCAACATTTATTTTGTTTCTCTAAAGATCCAGGTTGTATCACATCTGAGGTGCCTAAAGGCTTCTTTTCCTTTCCTGATGTTTATGTTCTGGTACCTTTCAGCTCCTGTTTCAATTACACTGCGTATTCAATCTTTGTAATCCTTAAAGTTTCTCTCTTGCTCTATCTTAATTTCTGATAAGGCAGTTGGTATATGATTTATTTTTAGTGTATATATTTTTTCATTGGGTGGTCCTATTCTTATTATTTTAATCTTCACCAGCAGCTGAGAACCAAAAGCCCAATGTTTTGTGTGAACATCACTACTAACATAATGGATGTTGAGCGGGGACTCTTGCATAGTTGGAACACTGATTTAGTATGGCAACTGTACGTGTCATTGCTTCTGCAGGAAGTCCAGTCTTACATTGCGTTGTCTTTTTGATGTTTTCTGATACATCTGTGTTTGCGTTGCAAGCTCATACATAGTTTGCTGTCAGCTGCTGCCTTTAGGTCTTTTGTTTCAGCCTAACAGCTTTCAGGTTTCTCCCCCTTTCTGGTTATTTACATTATTAAATTCTCAGATCTATCAGCCTTCATTTTTTTTTTCAGAAGGAATCTCGTTTTCATACTTCTGTATTTCTAACCTCGTTTTGCATAGTATCTTTCTCCTCTGTTATGTTTATAACACCTCTCACTATACTGAAATCTGTGAATTTAATTAGCATTCTGTTTACCCGTTCTTCCAGATCATTAATGAAGATGTTAAATAAAACTGATCCTAATACCAGTCCCTGTAGCATTCCACTAGCACCTCCCCTGTGCTACTGCAATCTATTCGTTTGTAGCCCTCCAGCCACAGATCATCTATGGGATGCTTCTAACGGGTGAGCCAGTTCCAGAGCGTTGTTAAAGACTGCACTGTGTTTTGATGAAGTCCAGAGTGATATAATCTGCCATATTATTTTTGCCTTTTAATTTAATTTTTACAATTTCTCTGCTCGTGTTCAAGATGGAATTCTTCGTCCGACACTTAAAGCTTTGAACTGTCTTTTGTTTCTCAGAAGGCCTTGCTGCCAGAGCTTTGTTACACTGTACTTAAGTATCTGTATATTTGCAAACACATGAATGAAAATTCAAAAACAACAGGAAACTCCTGGCTTCATTTCCAGTGCGTGCATCAATCCTTGTGAAATTCCTGAGATTTATGTATTTGCTTAAGTTTAATGCGGGCTTAAGTGCTTTCCTGCTCTGCAGCTTGCGGGAATTGCTGGGCAGCCCACTGAATTCAGGCTCCATTTGAAATCAAAGGTATTCTAAGTTGCAATAGGAAGAATCTTTTGCTTCATTTTCACCTTACGTTGTGTGCGTCCATATGAATTTGAACAGCAAGTTGCATCACCAGCAGTTGAAAAAAACAGTCTTGGGAACTGTCAGTTTCTTTTGTGTTTTAGGCTTTGTTTTACAAGCACAGTACACAAATCTATTTTTACATTATGAAGTGCAGTGTGGAGAGTTTATTTGTTGCAGCTTGTTTGGAGTGGCATGCTGCTCAAATCAGAGGTGAATCATAATATCTGGAAGAAGAAAAGGCATTAAAGTATGGGTCACAGCCCTGATTTACAGCTGTGCTAATCCAGAACTACAGTAACATAAAACCGGAGCACTTGTTACGTTTGGGCTGGGAGCAGAGCAGTCTGAGCAGAGAAACCCCCCTCGCCACATGCAGTGCTCATAAATCAGAGCTGCCCCTGCACCAGGCCTTGCTGCTCCCCCCACTGAGCCAAGCGGCCTCTCCAGTGACACCAGGCAAGGAGGTGCTGTGTTAAATGACTTTAAACACAGGGATTTTGATGTCACCCTGCCAGCATTAAATACCAGTGGCATCGGGAAAGGGGAGGGAGGCTGGGGCACAGAGATCGCAGACCACAGGTCTGCAGTCTGTAGCGCTGACCCTGAGATCTGCCTTATTACCTCCTGGTAGATGCAGGCTGCCCCTGGTCAGATGTGTTTCTGACTCACTGTCCACAGTACAAAACAGGGAGATCTGCTGGCTGCAGGGGAGATGGGGTTATTCCTTTGGTTGCATTCGGTATTCTGAAGTGGCTCAGCTTGTGCTGGGTGTATGCTTGGCTGCTTGGTGCTGTGGTGCCTTGTCTTGGGTTTTGTTGGTGTTTTGATCTAGTTCTGATCTAGTGCTGGCTATCCCAAAATAGGCTTTGCTGTCTCGTTGATCTGTGGATCTGGACAGAGTGCTGCAGTGAGATCTGCTAATAGTGAATGGTGAGAGGTGGAGGGGCTGCTCTGGTGTCTGCTTGTGCTTCAAATGTTAGGCTGTTTCATTTAAACTGAAGTGCTTTGTTCAGAAGTAGGCATTAGGAGCTGGCCATGATATATTTTTAAACAGCGTTGTTTATCTGGCCTACATTTTTAGTGGGTTGAACTCTTGAGGAGAAACCCATTAGGAAGTTACAGCACCCTCACATCAGAAATCCATGTGATTTGCTCTTACGCATGTCTCTGCAAGCCAGTTGTGCACAGGTCACCTGCTGTGAAATAATTCCAATTCAGACAGTTTTCAGAAGGGTAAGTGGGTGAGAGGAAGATGCAATAAAAGCATCGGTTTATTCAGCAGATGAACTGCTGGGTCACAGGCTCCTGGTGCAAAGGAGAGCAGGAGCTCCAGGCAGGCGTCAGTCGTCAGAGCAGTTGTAGGAGCACGGGTTTCCTGCAGCACTGGGAGCCACAGAGCTGTCCAGGAAACAATGCGTTTGTCACTCCTTAGCAGTGTGTTGCATTTACGCAGTGCTGAGTTGCATTGCACCCAAGGCAATCTCTTTTGGAGCTGTAACTATGAATTAACATCTCCTCCTGCAGTCAGGCCCGTCTCTGCCTTTAGCTGAAGGGTGGTTTTCTCCTGCCTGGTGAAGAAGACACTGTACACATTCATGTCAAAAATGCCTCTGAAATCAATAGTTAGTACAGCTACTATACAAGTAAGAGAACAAGTATCTTCAAGGAGACCTGATCCTGCCGACTGCCTCCTGAATGGTGCTGGGTCGTTATGCTTTGTGCTAACGATAGGACTCGTAAGTTTTTTTCTATTTGATCTATATTAATTGTTGCAAACTGCACCAATTGGAGGAATGAATTTTTCAAGATTGTTTGTAGAGCTGCAGACTGCCAGGCAGCTGCCACATATGCTCGCCATGCTCCCAGCTATAGGGCTGCTTGGACGCCAGAAGGGCTGAGCATATGGGGAGGGCTCTGGCATTGCCTGGCTGCACGAGAACGGGAAGGAACTTAGTTCTTTGTCTTCGTTTCTTCAGCTGCAAATCGAGGCTATTAATGTGTGTACACACACTTTTCTACTTGCTGCTTGGACGTGGCTTTAACAGTGAAAGTACTGTGAAAACACCAAGCATTACTGTTCCTCATTTTCAGTAAGATGATCCAGCAAGTTACTGACCAGGTGCAGAATTTCATGAATGATGTCAAAGAATCCAGTGACCCTCCTTGAAGTTTGTGTACTTGCTTAAGCACGTTGCTGGATCGTGCCACTGGAAAGCTAAGTAGGTGTCTATTTCTTGCAGGAAAGGGCAGATTTGAGAAGTGGAATAGATAGCTGTGGTGCTTGAAGTGGGAGCTGATAATATACCCTTGGAACACACTTGAAGTCCTCTTCTGACAAAAGAGGAATGTTAATAGAAGCCGAGCATTGAGTTTGCTTCCTGAAATTCTTGTTTGGGGTGATAAGCTATTATTCAGTGGTGTATTTATTGAGAAAGATTAAAAGAATACTGACCAGAGTCTTTACTGCAGTACTGTGGAGTTAGAGAAAGCCTTCTGAATTACAGCTGAAAATGGGTTGCCCTCTAGCTGCTGCCTGTGTGGCCCAAGGACCCTGTAATCAGTGCCTGAAGAACAGCCCTGCAACTCTGTCAGAGGACACTGTACTCTGGGTCTGGCTTGCCTTCCCCAGGTAAGAGGGAAAACCAGAATTTTGGTCCTACCTTTAGTCATGCCCCCAGAGCAAGGTCTGTACCTGAACTCCTGTTGAGAACTTGTCTGAGGAGCTGATGAGCTGTCAAAAATCACAGCAGCCCTATCCCTGTGCTTCCCATCTTGCTCCCAGTCCAAGCCACGTTCTTTACCCAGTGCTGCTTCATGGTGTGTGCTTTTCCTTTGGGGGATCTGGAAAGGGTTTGCACAAGAAAGATGCAGAGCTCTTGGAACAGATCTGGAGGAGGGCCACTAAACAGATCAGAGGGCTGGAGTACCTCTCCTATGAGGAAAGGTTGAGGGGAACTGGGCTTGTTTAGCTTAAAGAAGAGAAGGTTCTGGGGAGACCTCATTGTGGCCTTCCAGTACTTGAAAGGAATGTATAAACAGGAGGAGGAACTACTGCTTACAAGGGTGGATAGTAATAGGACAAGGGGGAATGGTTTTAACCTAAGACAGGGGATATTTAGGTCAGACATTAAGAAGAGGTTTTTCACTCAGAGGGTGGTAACACACTGGAACAGGTTACCCAGAGAGGCTGTGGATGCCCCATCCCTGGAGGCACTCAAGGCAAGGCTGGATGTGGCTCTGGGCAGCCTGCTCTAGTGCTTGGTGATCTGGCCCAAGGCAGAGGGGGTTGAAGCTAGATGATCTTTGAGGTCCTTTTCAACCCAGGTCATTCTATGGTTCTATGGCTTCAGAGGGAGTTAAATTTGTATTAAGACTTGGATCTCACATACAGGCACCTGTGGGAAGAAACGCATCTTCGTAACATACCATAATACAAATATTCACTCCTGCCTACTAATGCTACCTCTTGCTCTTCATTTAAAATTGAACTAGAAGATTCAGTCTTTTATGAAAGGCCCTTCCCAGGTATTTGTGAAAAGAAAGCTGCAATCCAGGCAGTGAAAACTGACACTTATTCCTACCTTCTCTCAAAAGCCGTGTTGAAATGTAGGGCCTGTTATTGTATATTTATTCAGGCATCAATCACAATCAAGCCTCCTGCTTGTTCTTCTGTAAGGGCATTGTAAGCCTATTTTTATCAGTTCCTTCCTGTACAACAGCCAGTTAAAATAGCATGAGGAGGGGGCAGAAATATCTTAATGGATTAGGTTCCCAGAGATATCGGTGACCAGAGGAAGAGTTTTGCCGAAATTTCTTCCTGAGCTGATAAGGCAGACAAGCAGCAGCGGGGTGCAGGAGGAGGGCATGCTGCTGAGGAGGAGGGAGTGGGGCTGGGGAAGGGCCAAGCACTGGTGGGACTGGGGAGGGCTGTGGGCAGCAGGAGGACCAGCACTGCTGCTTGCCCACCTACCTGCTTGTACAAGGCTGTTGAGTTGGTTTAGAGGGTGAGCTGGCTTGAATCAAAGTGGGCTTTGTATTAAGACTTAATCTGGTTTTGCTTTGGGCGTTTTTTAAAATATGAATGGCTCTTTATTTGAAGCAGTCTTGATCTTTGCTGGCTTACTGTGTTTCATTCCTGGTAACTTGAGTGTTAACTCTCTTTACTCTTATTTAAGTAATAGTTTATCTTGCTGTGCCTTGGCCATTACGTTTTTATTTTACCTTCTTACACTTTAGTGAATGCATTTTGCATTTTTCTGGATATAAAATGTTAAACTGTGTCTTTTTATTCTTTTGAGCATTAATTTAAGCAACCTTTGAGTGCAAGAGTTCATTTATGAATGAACACAGAGCACTTAAAAAATTTTACTAGAAGAAAACTACCTTACGACTGCTAAATGTACAAAGTAAATTCATTTCAGCATTTTTATTTATTTATCTTGTCTAATAGACAAAGTGTTATCTCTGTCTCACTGTCTGAGCTATTGTTGCTGGTCAATCTAGTCTTTCCAGATTGCAGAGATAGTGGCCCTAGTCTTTCATTCTGATGTTTTTCATAAATTGCTGGTGGCACCTTTAATTTTCCAATTCCCAGCCTATTTTTTTTTTTTTTTTTTTTTTTTTTTTTTTTTTTCATTTTAATTAAATATTAATATGAATTTGTGTAGGCTAATGTTAAAAATGTATTCTCTTTGCTCCAAAAGCAGAGACTAAGCCAGTGCAATCTTTCTCAGCAAACTGTGTTTCTAAGAGCTTATTTGAGAACTTCTGCCAGTTCAGTGGCTTAACTTGTGTTTAGCCATGATTAAACAGCACTCACTTTTCAGAATATTGATTATTTTATATATTATTGGAAGTGTAGACTTCATATGGATAGTTACAGATTGCAGTTAAATGTCGAAAATAATTAGATATCCAAAGCAGCAATAATAATGTTTGCAATATGGGGTAGAACTCGTTATGTAAAAACTCAAAAAAATTAAATTAAACAGGCCAGTAATGTTATTTCATCTCTCCCCCATCATTTAGTGTTGTCAATCTTAGTTGTTTCTTTGCCGTGTACCTGTGATACACTTGCAGCAAAGAGAAGCTGCATGTCAAACTACCTGGTAAATTTATTTTGAACTATCTCCCCACACCCCCATCCCACCTCCTTGTGAGCTTGATGCCAGCTATATTCTGAAGACTGAATAGCATTTCACCATGTTTTTATTTTAAGTTGCTAGTTATTCTAATTGTGTACTCCAAAATATCGTTTCTCCTGTAAACCTATTAAAAATGTATTGCTCAAGGAATCAAACCATCAGTGAAGTAAAAAATGTTTTTGGAGATTTAGCCTTTTGCAAGGGGTAATAGTGAAAGCATCATCATTCTTCCATCATGAATAGTGGAAAAAATGGTATCAGTAAGAAGTCATCGCATTGACAGCTGAAACTGTAACTGGTAAGCTAAGTTTTGTTATTTCTGTACTGGAGTGGTTGGAAGCTCTGTGAAATGCTGAGTGAAACTGATGAAGTACAGCTGCAGCTTCTGGAGAGCAGGAGTGATGAACTGGGCATTAAAAGGCTTAGGTAATCAGAACTGTGGAGTAGCTGCCCGTACAACATGAATAACCACATCTTACTGTTCATGGAGTAAGCTTACTGCGCTGTAGTCCAGGAATAGGCTCTGTCTGGTGATGATCACCCAGGTTTTTCTTTTGTTGCTGTTTTGAGTTATCTTTTCAAGAAGTATTTCACACTTCTGGCAGCGTGGCCATAAGTTCATTAAAAGTTGGTGTGCTGCAGCAATGTTCTCTCTTTTAATGACAAGGAGGTGTGACCATTGGTGTGAACAAATGATAATATCCTAGCTACGACAAATAGTGGAGATGGTGGGATTGTGTGAATTTTACATATCATAGTTTTCAGGTCATGTGTTTGAACTGTAATTATGTACTGCACTTTCCTCTCGCCTCAATCTGATGGTTACATTTCAGGTGACTTCATTTTGCTTCAGCAAACAGTGGCAGGAGAGGGCAAACTTGGCAAATACATTAAACCTGCTTGATTTGATATTCTGTTGCGGAAACTAAACTTTTTTTTTACTAGTGTGGGATATGTTAAAATGGCAGTGAGAAGTCCATGGTTTGTGGTTTCATGTGGGTTGGAAGGGGCCTCAAAGAGGTCATTGAGTCCAACCTCCCGCTAAAGCAGGTTCCCTACAGCAGGTCGCACGGGTAGGGGTCCAGACATGTCATGAATATCTCCATAGGAGGGGACTTGAGCACCTCTCTGGGCATCCTGTTCCAGTGCTCCATACCCTTATCATTTGTTGTCCTATCAACAGCCATTGTTTCTAGGCTTGGTTTGTTAAATAGGCTGTCAGGTTGCTCAAAGAAAGCAGAGCAGCACATCCTGCAGATTTGTGTGAGAAATTGCTTTTGCTAGAAACAACCCCCCTGCATGTGTGCAAGTGATCGTACTTAACTGCTTGTGGAAACACAGTCTTCCTGCTGTTTTCTGCTTTTTCACTGTTTTCAGCTTTCTTATATTTTCTTTTTCTCACATGGTTAGTCAGTAACATGCCTCTAATTCTTTGTGTGAGATTTTGCTAGCTGTAAAGAAGATGGCAAGGTGATATCCAGAGCTGACTTCAACTTCCCATTGAAATCAGTGAGCATTTGATCTCACCCTTCTGATTTCACCTTCATGGGTTTCAAACATTTTTCACAGCATTACCATTCACAAATCAGCTCAGCAGTGATTAGGCCTAGTCCTTACATGCATGAACAGCAGCAGGGAAATATGAAATGCTTTGCCAGTTGTTACCTGGAATTAAATCTATGGGCAAACTTCTCGTTTCAGTGGGAGCTGCATTTGCAGTCCTTGTGGCAAATCAAGAATTGTTCTCATAGAGATTTTAGCAAGCATATGCATTAAGGGTAAATGTTAGCTTATTAAACATAGACAATGACAAATCATATTTATGGATGTGCACATGCAGCTCTTGTCTTGTAAGTCAGCAGGCTGACCTGAGTGGGCTTTGGACAAGGAAATTGGCTGTAGTGGTTGTGCAATATTGATACATCAAAGAGAAGTGTGTCTGGCTATTAACGAGGTAGCTGGAGGGCGAGGTTACAGTTGTTTTTAATCAGCTAGTACTGAAGAAGGTTTTCTTGGCTATGTAATAGTACCCGATTTTGGTACCGTGTTATAAACCATGGCACTTAATATAAGTAAGTTTCCTATAGTCATTACAGTGGACACTCGAATAATTATCTCTGCTAGAACTGATTTTCATAATTTCCTATCTTTACGTATGCTGCAAAAGTGTATCTGTTTCCATGAATAGTGTGAGTAAAAGACCTTGATAATTAAGTCTTTTTCACTTTGCGAAGAATAGAATTACCATCTAAAATATTTATAGGAAATCTCAGTGATCATATCATGTATCAAGTCAAGTTTGAAATTACCATTTCCTATAGCTTGAGTTCAGCAGAAGTTAAAATATCTTTGCATAACATGAGTAGAAGTTTTAAGTGTTATTAGTCTTTATTTTATCATGAAGTTCTGTTGTCAAGGAGAAGATTCCCAAGGACACCAAAGAGAGAAAAACGATCAAAAGAGAGGCACCCAATTTCCAGTGAAACAAAGCATAAAGAAGATATCAGATTAGTATGGTTTTGGATAGCAATGTAGATAGGCAAAAGGAAAATTGAGATAACCAGAAGATTTCATGCTGAGCTGTTCAACTGAGAATCTGTTTTCAAAATCCACGCTGAAAGCACTCAGCCATAAAAGCGTTTTCAGCATCAGCATTGGTTCTTTGGAAAACTTGCTAGATGCCAGCTTGCATTTTTAGGTCTTACATAACTTTTTGACTGAGGTCCTCTGAGCCTGATCCAAAGCTTATTGAAGCCAGTAGGTTTTTTCCATTGATCTCAGTAAGCATTCAGTTATGTGCTTGATCTGAAGATCTCAGTCGGACAACAGATGAGAGATTTAAACACTGCACTTGAATTTTTGCCTGACTAAGGACTACAGATTTACCTTATGAAGTGCAGGGATCTGACTCACCCGTATCTCCATCCCAGTGCTAGCTTTGGCCTCTAAATAACTTAGAAAAGTCTATTTTCTGAATATAGCTTTTTTTTTATGCCAGCAAAAGTGTCTTATTTTAAAAACTGTTGCATCAAAAAGATATCAGTTCATTATGTAGGTGATAATGAAAGATTAGGGATGAAAGTAGCCCCCTCTAAAAATCATTATCATTGGTCCTCAGTTCTTCAAAGACAAGATTTCATTTCAGAAATTAATTTGGAGGACAAAAACCTACCCAGTTAAAGGCATAGCCAGAACAACCAGAGGACCAAAAAAATAGAGGACCCTTATACCCCTTTTGCTTTTCAGCCATGCCTTACATACTGAAGACAGAAATGTAACTGTTTGAAGCTATATCTGAAATTCCTCCATAGCAGTTTTCTTATAAACTACTACAACTTTTACCAAATGATTGTAATACCACAAGAGGAAAAAAAGACAGTTTTGAATTTTTAGATTGTGTGTTTGTGTTCAATGCTAATATGCTTTAGAAAGGCAGATGGAAAGGGTAAAGGAAAACATCTAATCCACACAGCACCTTTATAATAACTCTGTTTGTAATGTGGGCTGAAGATGGAGAGCTTTTTAAGTTAGATTGCGTGGACCTGAAAGCACCAATGCTGAATATTTTATGTGAAGCTTGTCAAGGTCCTTTACTAAAATAGCCTGAAAGCAGTATCACAGTTACCTTCTTATAAGCATTGCACATTTGAAAGATGAAACATGCCAAAGGGTTTTCAGTATTGCCAAAAGTTGGTGTATAAATGCACTTTTTTTTTAGGCATCAAATGTTACATGCTGCGTGTGTGTATATATACTCACACACACACACTCATGCGAACAAGCACCTTTCTTACCACTTTTTTGGTAGAAGTTTTATTGCATATATTCATGATGTCCCTTAAGGTAAAGTAAGTGGGGCTGCTGAGGTTTTTTTTTTTTTTTTTTCATAAAAGCTGAGAAAGTAAAGCAAACTAAGTTGCTCAGTTGCCCCTTTAGTTAAAGGAGAAAGAAAACAGGCCCTGCATCCTCTCCCAGTTTTTTCAAACATCAGCCTGTGGACAAGTAGAATGGCACCTGACAAGGGCTGGTGCTCTCCATTGCCTGTAAAGGAGTCCCACTATCTAGCTTGGACCAAATGTGTTAGTAGATGTGCATTCACTTTACCTAACTAGCTTGAATTTAAACACTTTTCTAATACATCTGTTGGAATACAAGTTGCAGTGAAACAATTAGACACTGAAACAGGAACGTAAATGTGACTTTTTCAAAAGGGAGAGTGGTATTTTCAGGCAGAAGTTGTACTGCTCTGTCATTTGAGATCGGTGAGGACTTGTATGTTTTGGTATGCAAATATTTCAAACTGCTTTAACATACAAGATCATATTCGTTTTCTGTGTACTTCTGTTCCTTTGCAGTTGCCTAGCACGTAACAGTAGTTTTTGAAATATGCACGTGTGCATAGACTTACTTGCTTTGCTGCAGGTGATGTAAAATTCTTCCCCTAGGTTTTTTTTTTTTTTCCTTTGCTTAAGAGTATTTAATTCATATCTGCTGCTTTCTGAGGCTATTTTTTAACCACAAGCATGTTAAATAAACAGAAGTCATCAGTCTTCTGCTTCCCTTCCCCCTTCCATCTCCAGCTGTAGCAAAGGGATGGTGAGTTTGGGCTGTTTATCTCATGGGGCAGGCAATCTCCTGCATCCCTGGAAGAGGGAAGGTTTCAGATGCATCTCACTATTAAACTCTGAAAATATGCTCCTAGTATCTTGTGTATGACTCGTAGAAGATTCTACTCATCTGGGGCCGGGCCTTGCTTGTACTACACTGCTCTTACATAGTTGCAGAGTTTTCATCTTCTGGGGAATTTATTCAAAATGTGCTGGTGGACTCTTCTTTTATTCTATCTCTACTATTCAGAAGTTCATTTCCTAATGCTTATAAGAGTTCATGTTGACCTTTGGTTTTTTTAATGCTGTTTGATATTGTCATAGGCAAAATGATCTCTTGTGAGGATAAAGGCAGGTGAAGGCTGAAAAACCTCTTGTGTCAGATAATGGATGACAGCAGAGTCTTATATAGAGGGTGAGAAGTGAGGTTTTAAAGTAGATGTTGCTAATAGAAATGTGCCTTTTCATATTTCCCTTGCTCTCAGAAGCAAAGCACTAGAAAAGAGCAGAACAGTGAGGGACTGCTTATTGAAAAATAGACCATGGGTGCAATTTTAAGCATTGACTTCAATGAAATCAGCATTTTACACACGATGATACAGATGCTCAACGTTTCTAGGAAGAGGTTGCTGCATACAAATGCTCACTGCTCCTTTTATTTATTTATTACATTGCTCAAAAGGAGTGATTGCCATGAGTGCTAAGTCATCTTACCTCACTGAGGGAAGTGGGAGGATTGTTCAAAGTGAACATTACAGGCCTGGAAGAGAAAGCAAGCAACTTCTAGATGTTCATTGGTAGTGTTACCCCACCTCTTCTGGTGGAGGTATGTCCATGCTCTGACAAGGACAAGCCCATAGAGAAAGGCATTCATCTCACAAACACTTTCCTGAAGGGCGCTGTCTTTGTGTTTTCCATCAGTGCTATCTGTCCATGCCTCTGTCTATTAATCCACATAAGGTATGCATTGTGACCACACTACTGAAGCCTCTTAGTAATAGGGGATTTATTGCTCTGTTTCTTATTAAACTTACTGAAATAACTTGTGGTAGTGATGTAAAAACTGCTTGCAAGGTGTGACCCTGTATGCTGTTTATAATAATGTATGTATATAAATACATACAAAGCATTCTTAACTGCTGCTGGTCTTTGTTTCAGTCTGCATGAAGTTGCATTCCAAACCTCTGGTGCCATTAACACCTGGGTGTGAACCAAGAAGCAGAGTGAAAGTAAATTTTTGCATTTGCCATGCAGAATCTGTAGGAGAAACCAGCTAGGCTGCTTTCTTGTGCTTTTACTCATCTGTCACTGTGGCAATATGTAGTGACATTTCAAACTGCTAGCATGGAAATAAGATAAAAAGTGTTTGGGACAACTGGGAAATTTCATTTAGACAGAATGTCAGACCCTAGTCTCCAGTGTAAATGCTGTAGGTTTACCATGTCCAGCTTTGCAATATCATTTTATGTGAAATTAAATCAGAGGCCAGCCACGAACAGCAAAGCAGTTGAGCCTGTTCGGTTACAATTGGTAGCAGTTTGTAAAGTATTTGGAAACCCTTAGAAATGTCTTTTAATTCTTTGCCTTACCTTTGAAAAGTTGAAGTCTCTCAAAAGCTTGCTGTGGCCCTCATTGTTCTTGTGGATCAGGATCATGCTGGCTAACAGTTATTTTGATTTGCACAGTAACCCAACACTGATATTTCGGGACAAATAGGCACCAGAGTGGCTCCTGAATGGGGTGAGTTGCATGTATTCATAAGCCATTCCATTCATTTCTCTGACATGGAAAAAAGGGCAGGGCTGCTTTCATCCTGCTGCCAGCCCTTTTATCTCTAAAGAATCAAATTTCAGGAAACCTTTCTGCCTAGGTCAAAATTTCAAAGGGATGGGGTAATATTTAAAAAGTTTAGCTTCTGAATTCTCATAATTTTAAGAGGAGAGATTACTTTTCCCACCGAGAAGACAAAACAAAGCAATCACCTCAAACAAAACAGAAATCAATAGGGGGGAAAAGAAAAAGACTAGTAAAGCAAAGAGCAGGTTTGGTCTGTAAGAATGCATTTAGTGTTACTTCACTTCCTACTATTCAAGACAGCACATTGTTAAAACTGATGCAGTGTTTATACACACTGAGGTTATGAGTATAGTCGTGGCTGTTGTTGAAGGATGTTATACAGACATTTATCATTGTATGTCAGTAAATGCATTGTAAAAATCTCCTAGTAGTTAAGAGAGGCTTAGATTTAATGAGTCTGTAAGAAAAACCTTTTTTTTCTTTATCATACCATAAATAAGGTTCCTATAGCAATATCACTGGGATTAACATGCAGATTTTGTTTCAAATTAACAGCAATATCTCTGTTAGACAAGTAATTTTAAGAGTATGTTTCTACAGAGCTGTTCAAAAAACATTTTCTTGGCCATACTTGGACTACACCAGAATAGTAAAGATGTGAGACTATAAAAAACACAGCCATGCTCCTCCCAGTAATAAAGTAATAATACGATCTAGCTAATAAAATCCTAACACTAATAAAGAAGTGTGCTAATGGTAAAGTAATAAGTTGTCAATGGCAGAAAAAAAACAGTACAGTGTTCTTTTTTAAGTTACTCAATTAACACAATTCTGAGTTAGTGCTACTTTCTACTTTGCATGCTAATGCTGAAACAAATATAATGCATAAATATAATACATAAAACAGTGCTGTCCATGAGAACTGCAAAAGTGATGCACACAGCCATTAAGATTTTACCCAAGGTCTGTTTTTCCTGTAGCTGTGAAAGCAGCCATTTAAGTCTCCAAAAGGTAGTCATTTGGAACACATTTTATCTTTGTGTGTTTATTTTCAACCTGCCACTTTTACTGTGAAGTATGGAGTTGTGCCTCAATTTGTTTAAATTAGGAAGTATGAAACTGTAAGGGGAAATTGGTGTAATTTTAACCATTTGAAAGAACTTTATCAACAATAGAATGTTAGGAAGTGTCCTAAATATTCTTCATTATTTTTCTTCTCTAGTAGGGGTAAGTTGTTATCTTGAAAGCTGTTTGATGGGATGGCTTCAAGTGAACTTTGCTACCAGAGAAGCAGTTCCTGCCCTGAATACCCAGTCCTGTGCACAGTGCCACCTAAGAAAGAATTATTATACACCTTAATGCTCAGCAACTTAAAATCCAGCCAAGATCAGTAACCTTACTGCATATCTTTCTGGTCTCTGCAGAGTGAACTGTGCTAGGCAGCTTGACAGGACAGCTGTCCTCATCACAAAGGCACAGTTTCCCTGGGCAGTGGCTTGTGCCTCTTTGTCAGCCTCCTGAGAACTGGGGCCTTGGAGGCTGAGCCAGGAGGGGCAGTGGCCGCAGAACTCAGTTCTGTAACATTTGCTTCCAATTTTAGTATTGTTGGCTCTAAGAGGAAGATCCAGACAATGGAGTGTTCTCAGGGAAAATAAAAACAAAAGGATAACTCAGGATGAGGATATTTGGATCCATGGCAGCAGCCGTAAACACAACAGCCTTCCTCTTCCACCAGGAAAGATTTCCCTTTAAGGGGTCACTTGTGTGTCCCATCAGCATTTGAGGTTCCTCTTAGCAGCTTGTTTCCTTTCCCTGCTTACACCTTCTCTGTGGCATTACCATGGGCACAGTTCTGGGTGCTTTATCCTGCAGGAGTACATTCCTGCTGAACTCTATTTAGAAGGCTATTTCATGTCAGCTCTCTCTTCATTTGGAAATAATGGCGTTGGAAAAAAAAATTAATTAAAACAGCTTGAGAAAGTAGTTAATTATAAAACTTACCATGGCCTGAAGTATAAAATACTTTGTGGACGGGAAAATGGTGTAGAGGTGCATTACTGAAATAATTAAATTATGGTTTTACATACATCACCCACACAGCAAATGCTGTGGCTGCTGCTAAAATGAGTCCAGTGCCCTTCAAAAACTGTGAGCATCTCTTCCGTCTCCCACTCACTCCCTTTTAGATGTGCCTGTTTTATTCTTTACTATGGGTGTGCATTTTTTTTTAATAACATTCATCTTGTGGGAAGGGCACGTTTATGTTAGCAGTATTGTTATGTTTGGTGGGGACCAGGGATGGACTCGCTGTAACAGAGTGAGAGGTGCATGGACCTGCCTGCTTCCTCTGCTGCAGCCTCCTTCCAGTTCTCTCCAAGGGTTAAAAGGTGCAGCCCTGCAACTCATGGTGTGAGTGTGCTTGCCTCTTATTAACATGGGATCCCATCCAGGCAGTCCCTAAAGTTCTGCACTGCTGTACCAAGTTTAGGCCTCTCTTCTGCTGGCGTGCCTGTGTTAGCTTATGTGTACCAAACTGGTGTTAACAACAAAAAAAGCCTCACTTTCAAGTCCAGAAAAATAGCTGTGATTTTTTTTTTGTGTGTGTGTTGTTAGTTGTTTATTTTTGGTGTGTGGGGGTGGGGTTACTTTACTTTTGAAGAACTGAGAGTGCAGATTGTGGTTCTGTGATGCTATCCAACCTGCTTCTCCTCTCACCAGCTATCAATATACCAAGATTCCTGCCTCTTGTCAGTCTAATTTCTAGTTGGTGCAGGTTCTTGACATTCAGCACTTTATCAAACATAAGCTGCTTGGCACCTATTACCACTGATCTCAGCATTGCTAATAAACAGCAACATCAAGGCCATATTTTCTGGTTTCTGTCAGACCACTGCTTTCCTGGGTGAAATAAAAGTCCTATTAACATGCTCCTCCTCATTGGCTCTGACAGTTTGATTAATTAGGCCCCCTCTTTAGATGACCTCTGCACTGGCACGACAAGGAGGTGAATATAAAATGAATAGTTTGCCCACATAATGGCCTACTGCAAGTTCCAGATTTTTATCAGATCCGACTGAAGTCCACGGCCTGTATTAAAATGGAGAGTACAGCAATATATGGCTGTGGGTTGTGAACCTCAGGCTTTCTGACATGGTTAAAGAATTAAACCAATCCTAGCTCTCCTGATATATTGACTTCTCCAAGAATTAATCTTTCCTTTACTCTCATGACCATACAATACAAATGTAATTCATTTACATTATCAAATAAAACGACCTTTTGTTTTCAGCAGATTTTTTTATTGCCAGAAAATACAGTATGTTAACTTTGCGGTTATTGGTCCTCCCATAAAATACTAACGTAAAGCCATTATTCCAGTGACTCTATTTAAATGTCAGTCTGCCTTTCTATTATAAACCAACAGTTCATGGGCTTGTAACTCATCACTAAAAAGCTCACTTCAATTGGAAACTTGGAGTATGAGCTCACAGCTTTTCTTTGGAAATGTGTTTTTTAAAAAATAGGAATATATATGATCTAGAGGGATGAATAACAGCAGTGGAGGCATCTGATGTTGCCAGGGTTTTGGCCACTGCAGAATGCCCCTGGCTAGAAGAGTGAGATCAGATCTTTCCTGTCTCTTCTTGTTCTTTTTCCTTATTTTTTTTTTCCTCCTCCCTTGCTGCTTGTTTGCTCTTATTTATGTGCCATTAACCGTCTTTTGAGGGAAATCAGGTGCTGTGTGTTGCCTTGGAGGGATATGCTGGTGAAAATCCTCTCAGTCACGATGAGAACTGGATAGAGAGCCTGAGGAGCATTTTGTTGATCAGGTGGAGTTGCTGATATTGAGGTAAAGATTCTACTTCCTTGGTTTCTAATTAAAGTTTTCAGGTTAGTTTTTTTTTTTTTTTTCTCCCAACAGTCTATTTAACCCTCATTCAGTCTGTGGTAATCTGTATCTCCCACAAACCTCTTTGAAGGGACATCATGAGGGTGGGTGAGCCTAAAATTTAATGTTGCATAAATTGATCTGTATGTAACCTGAGCTCTTTGCTTAATGATCTCAGTAGTGATAACAAAAGCGAGTGACCCATGCTTAAACAGATCCTTTTCAATTAAAGTAATGCTGCTTTTACCTCTGTGATGCTGCATGCTCTGCAGTCCTTCCAGCAGCTCCTGCTTCTTTTATGATCCTCGTATGTTTTTTTTAATCTCAGCCACTTCAATATTTTTTTCTTTATGTTCATCTGTTGATCAAGTAACTGTATTGCTTTAATTGATTTGTTAAATTGACTCATACATAAGACAGCCCCTCCAGGTAATAACCTGAAAATGTTAACTCATATTACTGTGCTCATGCTTGAGTGCTGTTGTAGTTGTAGTTTTCATTGACTTGGGAGTACACTCTTCTGTTTCTTCAAGTTATTTGCTGAACTTCTTGTCACAGGCAGAGCAACAGGAGATAAATATATTTATATGCATATATATCACACACACACAATATTATACAGTATGTACCTGTGTAGTTACACAGTTTGTATGTAGTGTCATCCACAGAATTTTTGTATGCACGTACAAAACAAATACCAGAGGTTGCACCTTTCCCCTGGTGACTGTTTTTGGTGGTTTCTTGGTTGGTGGGATTGGACAGACTAGTTGGCAGTGTGCTTGGAGAAAGATTGGACAGAAGCTACTGACTTGTGCTTCCTGTGTACTCTTAATGCAGGATCACAGCTTTTGGTGAAACTCGAAGTAGGTCAGATGTTAATTTCCATACAAAGCAAAGGCTATACGAAGGAAATAAAATTTAGTACTAATAGTTCTTCAGTAATCGGTGCTCTATAACACTTATAATTGAATGGTAAAGCAATGTTATTAGTTCAAGTCTAGCCATGATGTTTTATGTGGTAACTACATGCCAAATGAACGTGTACTGTGATCCTGGGAACTTTTTATTGTTTTGGTTGTTTTCATCGAGTTATGGAGGGTAAGTGACTTTACATCCAGCTGAAAGTAGCTGACAAACAAACAGAAAGTGCTGGTGACATCCAGTGGTACACTAACAGGTGAATGTTTACCAGTGATCCATAGAGATCTCACCTCTTCTCATCTCCTTCTAGTTGTCTTTGTTTCCTTTTGTTTATTTATTTATTTACTTATTTATTTATTTTCCCCGCTATTCTTTTTAGTTATTTTTCTGCTGTTTTGGTGAGTTGAATCAGCTTGTGAAGAACTGCAAGAGCTAGATCTGGGGTATGAAGTTGTGGGAGGTGTAGTGCAGAGTCTGGGACATCTCTGGCAGCAATGAGCTGCTCCCTTGGCTTAGGGGATCTTAAGGAATCCCCAGCTAACGATAATCCTTCTGGGGGATGAGTATGTTTTCATAATGAATATAATCATTAAATTACGTATATTAAGAATAGTAAGGAGTGCAGATGTAAAGTTACATAAAGATGCTGAAGCACTGCATAAATATATACAGATTATAAATATATGTGGAATAACTCTGTGGTTCCAGCACTTATTAATGAGTAAGCAGTCACGTTTTTTTGTGTCCAGTGGAGCCCTTTAGAGGAACTGTAGAGACACCAGTGGTGCTGAAGAATTCTGATATAAGTATCATCCAAAACCATGAAGTTTCTGGAGACTGTTTCCTAGGGAAACAAGCCAAATTCACCAGTAGGACAGGCAGAAGTAACTTCTTATAGAGTTATGTTTGTTGTAAACACATATCTGGCAATGTTTGTTTAATAGTTCACTTACAATGTAGCTTGTTTGTGTTGAAAGCAGTATTTTCCAAATGATAATTTATGTATATATTCAACAGAAGCTACTTGAAGCAATTGCATAAATAGAAAATATGTAGAAATATGTATAGGTTGTGAGAAGAGGCAATTAATTCCCTTTTTTCTTCACTGTATCTCTGTTTATGTTGGCAGTGCAGAAACACAGCTACTAATAAAACCCTCTTCTAGTTTTACCTGAAGCTCTGTCCATTTACGTTTCCTGCATGGACAGTAAGAGGCATGTAGAACATGAATTCAAGGTATTATATAAATAGCATGTTATGATCATGTTTCCAAGAAGAAACTGGACATACAAGCATCATTCCAGAACGTACACAGTTGTTGAAAAAAATCAGATCAAAATTTCAGCCAACTGCTGTTTGCTGTTCTTCTTCCTTCTTCCCCCTGCTCTTTCCTTCATAGTGGGTGTTCATTTTATGCTCTGGGGAGCTTTTGAGCCAGGCAAATCCATCTTCCGTTTCTACAAAGATCATAGAATTCTGCCATTTAAATGTTGAGAATTACAGGCTTCTTTGAATACTGCAGCATCCTTTGACACTTAAGGCTATGTACCCTGCACAAAGAAGAGGTATGGGATGAAGGGGACAGGGTGCCCACTGTGGAAGAAGTACCAACTCTGTGAATCAGGTTTCATGGTGCTTTGTTTCCCCACTGCAATCGGGGAAATGTAGTGTCCTTTATGGGCCCAACTGAGGCTGCCCCTGACTTGCAGCCAGGTGTATCCTTCAAGCCACCCTCAGTCATGTACACAATGAAGAAACATGCAAGGTCTAATACGCGCTTCTGTTAGTAGGTCTTTGTAGTCGTGTTCTTTTTAAAAGTAGAATGAAATTAGCCCTTGAGTCAAGTTTGAATTATTTTCTTATTTTTGGGATATTAAAATATCTCCCAGATCTCATTAAGTAAAGGCCTAAATAAAATAATTGCAGTACAGCTAGAGATTGGTAAGCCTCAGAAGATTTCAAGGAAATTTCCTCTTTGATAAGCAATTCAGATACTTATCCAAAATTTTTCTGAGACAAAGTTGAAAATCTCATGTATTCCCTTTCTCTCCTGTATCAGCTGCCTTGCTTTTGTTGCTCCGCTCTCTGCTTCAGTGCGTGTTCTTTCTTCCCATCCTCAGGAAGCCCTGTTCTCTGTGTCCTGCTGTCCCCCGTATCCTGTAATCCTGCAGGACACTGTTGGCATTTTAACCTCCCATTAGCCAGCACTTTTGGCCTTATGTTTCTCAAACCCTTGCAGGTTTTTGTGTTCCTTCACAGGACTTCCTTCTGCACAGCAGTAGATGATGTAAGGTTTGGGGACCAGAGTTCAAGCACCTGTCAGTAGAAGGTGGAGCAGCCTTGAGTCATCACAGGCAGAGTGTGAAACAGGGAAGAACTGCAGGATGAAGAATGGAATTCTTTTCACACAGCATTTTCCAGTCAGACAGCTAAAGCTGTGCTTACGCCTGCATCTGTCCTTGTTTTACGAGATAATCTGGTCCAGATCAGCACATCTGAAGGACTTGCTAAATGGCAGCAGCTGAAGACATTGTTTTAAGTTCTTACCTCTCAAAGATCCAAGTGCAAGTCTCCTTCTGAAAGGAGACCCAGCAAAAACCTCCTTTTGTTGCTGTACAATTGGAAGTAGAAATCCAGAACAGCTTGATGCAAGAAGCACACTAGTTCACACTAGCTCTGTAGTAGCAAGGTGCTTACTGCCACTTTGTGGAAGACTGCTTTGTGTTCACTGTCCTTCCAAACTTGGTTGGATTTGTGTTGGTTGTTTCTCTTAAATGTTTTATCACGTAGAGAAGCAGTGAATGTTTAGAAATCAAATGTGAGTTGAAAAAGACAGAGAAAACCTGCTGAAATGCCAACAGCTGTTGTGACTTCAGCTTTTTGTAACATTGGAAAAATAGCACAGCTACGTTTTAGGCATTTGCATAGGTGCCTAAAATCTGTACTTCACTAACAAGAAGATGCATACCATTACATCATCACAGTGCTGGTAACCCACTTTCATAAGAGGTGCCCCAGGAGAGCTTCGATTGATTAAGGATGCCTGATAAGCAAAATCCCAAGGATCCAGACTCTGTAATACTTCTTTAGGTTGTATGTTAGTGTCCCCACATTCCCAGTGTGACACTGAGGCACATGTGGCAATGTGCTGAGACAGCTTAGAACCACTAGACTTTGTCATTTTCAGATGTCACAACATTATGAGTAAAGTCACAATGTTATAATGAGCACATTTAGGAAATTATTTAGCCTTTAAGATGTTCTTGTTCCGTTATATATTATATTAAAAAAAAAAGCTTTAATATCCACTATAAGAAAGAGCTTAATGGAAAATGCTTTTGTAGCACTGAAGGCAAGTGTCATGGTCTTTATTGCAGTTCCCACCTTATAAAATGTAAAATGTGCTTATGTAGTACACCGTGCACTTACCCTGCAGAGTCTCTTTGTTTGGCTGCGTGGCTGTGTGCACTCTGCAGATCCTCTTCTCCTGTTGTACACAGCAGTCACTGTGTGCATCCCACCAGGCAGCTCTCCATTTAGCAGACAGCTGTGGGGGGAGGATTGAAAGGTGTTGGTTTTTTTGGTTGTCTGTTTGCAGTTTCTTCTCTGCTAATGCAGTGCCCTGCTGCACCATTGATGTATGGCTGTAACCAACACTTTGGAGGTACGTGTGTAGGTTAGTCCTGTAACTGAGCAACTGTAGGAGTGCACATTCGGTGCCCTGTCCCATCCTTTCTTTTCTGCTGAAGGAGAGCCACCTATCTCCCTTTTAAGCCAGCTCACCTCAAATGCAGACCAAAATAAAGAACGTTTTCAAATAATTGCATTTAAGAGTTAAAACTAGAAGTAAAAGGAAAGCCTTTGTCTAGAAGATCTCGTACCCTTATCTTCTGAACTGTTGCTCTGAGGGTAATTAAATTCATGAGTCACTAGCCAAAGAAGAGTGAGAGAGCACAATGAGAGGTACCATCCCTTGAATACACAAGTGTTCCAGAAGGAGGCAAGCTCTCGAATAACTGGGATGAACTTGGCCGTGGTCTTATGTCTCCTCTTTCCCTGTGTGATTGCAGCTTTGTGGTTCCCATGATCTGTACACAGAGGAGCAGTTGTGATTTTGTTTTCTGAAACTTGTGTCATCATTTAATGCTTTCTCACTATTTTTTTTTTTAGTTGTAAAATAGTAAAGACTAAAGTCCCTTGGGAAAAGGGAGATGTGATCACCTACTGAAGAATGAGCTCTGTATCTCTAAGGGCAGGGATTTGCTTTTCTCATCAGACAGTTCTACCTGTGAAGGGAGGGCAAGTCTTACCCTGAAGCTTAAGATCATCTCCTTCTTGGTTGTATGGTAGGTGAAGTGTGTGTCTCATGGCACAAGGAGTGAAGATAATGTGTTCATGGCACAAGGAGCAAAGGCAATGCGTGCCCTGCTGCATAAGCACTCTTGCAATTGTGGAAAATGTAAGTTCCAAAATGCCAGGTGGACAGGGATCTGTGGGGATTGCTGCATGGAGATGAAGAACTGCAGAGGGCAGTGATGGGGCATGTGTCTGCCTTTCATTAGGATATTCCCAGTGACACATTGGGTGCCAGCAGAACTGCTATTCCTAAATGATAAGGAAACTTTGCAGGCAGGAGAGGGCTGAGCTGTCAGGTGAGCCAGGGATCAAGAATTACTGTGACAGTTTCATGGCACATGAAGGATGCTGTGAAGTACAGTGTGGCTGCAAAGAGCAGGGGCTCAATTAGGCTCTTCTGCCCATGGGCTGACAGAGTGTGAGCAGGGCCCATGTCATGCCGTGCAGTGTGTACCAGGAAGTGTTCTGGTCCATCAAATGTAAAATGGTAAAATCAATTGTAATTTTTCATTCTTAATCCCCATGGTTTTACGTCTATGCTTCTCCTGTAGCATTCCAGTGGTAGATTGCTCTCTTTTCTTTGGGCTACTTAAAAATGAAGTATACAAATCTAGTTATTTCTAGTAGCTAACTGGACTCTCTTACCTGGAACTTAATAGGAAAAAAATATATGCCTTAAATACATTTATAAATGCCTAATTAGCCTTTACCTAATTATTTGCGCTGGTGTGCACTGGTGGGTGCAGCCAAAGGACCTCAGAGCCATTCTCTCTAGAGCTGAGGTGCTTTATGCCAGCACATACTCAACTCAAAAGACGTTGCAGGAGGTGTGTAACTACGTGCACATTGTCTTTCCTCTAGGTTATTTAGAAGTTGCATGCTACTATATTTAACCTTGAGTAATCAAAGAGAGGCAGTAACTGGAGTGGAATATCCAATATCTGCTGATAGGGAGCTGCCTGCCTGCAGTGCAGGTATTGTCTTTGCTCCGCGCGTCCAAAGCTTGCTGGGCTTGAGCAGCCGCTCCTGGACACTCCAGGGATTCACAGAACATCAACTCCATTTTGCCTGCACCACAACACGGCGTAGTGCAGACACGGGGTGACCTTCCTTGTGATCTCATCTCAGGCTGAACCTGTGCCGTGGAGCTGTTGTTCTTCTCAGTGCTCTCTCCTGCTGGCTCTCTTGCAAGGCCTGAACTGCCGCAGCGCCACCAGGGCCTGGCAGCTCTCTGGGTACGAGCCAGGGCATGGTGCTTACACTGCTCTCTTCCAAGCATCTGTTTCAGGGAGCAAGGTCCTAAATGTGTAATCCAGGTGTTCTTCAGTCACGCTCTCCCCGCTTTAGCAATTTATTGTGAAAATGTTTAGTGCATTGAAGAGGTATTTTACTCTCTTTTTTGTGCACACGCTGCACAGTGGTGAAGGCTTCTCAAAAGTTTTCTTACAAGTGGATTCCCACGTGGTGGCTGTTAGTCACAGCTAATTACAGAGACTGATGAAGGAAGAATATAGGGGAACTCAGATTCCCTTCCTCCTCCCTCAGTGCTTATGAGTAACATAAAGTAAAAAACCTGCAGACAAATGGAGGCTTTTCTGTGGTTGCAGTCTCCAAAGAGCTCCAGAGAGATCACAGATGTGGTTTCATGTTTCAGGTTTAACTATGGTATAATAACTACAGTACTATCTGCAGAAGAAATGCAAGTGGGGAAAGAATCATTAATTGATAGTGAAAAGTTCAATCTATGAGCTGTGTGTTTGTTTTTTCAAGCAGCTGAATGTTTAGCCAAACGAGATTTTAACTTTTAACAGCAGCCCTGAGGGCTACGATAATCTTGATATGTTAAATCCTGGGAACATGATAGGAAAGGAAACATTCGTACCTAATTTAGACTTGTTTCAGAAGAGTGAATCATAGAAAAGAAGGAATGCCTGTAATTTAGCTGGAGTAAAGACACATGCTTCAGTTTTATTTCAGTTGCATGTAAAGCTAGGGTGCAGTGTGCCGGCCTGACTTCAGAGCTGTGTCCTTGTCTCAGTGTTTCACTGTGTGCAGAGTAAGCCAACAGTGAGAGCTGCAGTTGCTTTGCTATGCATATGCGTGAGGAACGCATAGCTTGCCTAAAGTGCTTAACTAACATTAGTTTTCCTGCCTTTGTTGCCATTCATCCAACACCCAGGAAGGCTACCAGATTGAGCAAGTTCCTGTGTGCCAGTAGCATAAGCATTAGCTCAGCAGGACTGCGTCGAAGGATGTGTCTGTGACTTGTATCTGGGGCACCAGTGCCCTTCCTAGGAGCACCTCTGCTGCTTCTGCATGCTGTTCACGTGTACTGCTGACTTTCAGGAACTCAGAATATACTTACAACCGTGTAAACTCCTCATTGGTCAAATGAATGTCTCTGACAAACAAGCTACTTGAATTGCAAAAACTAAAAATGAAGTAGAGACTTTCTCAACTGGAAATTTCCACTTGGATGCATATTTGATATTGAACGTTTGCATAATTTAGTGTGCAGGAGGCAGGTTACATAATGAAGTGATTTAAAACTCTTTATGATCTCTCTCCTATTTAACACGTATCCTTTCCTGCAAGGTTTACTTTTAAATTGAAACGTTTCTTTTCAGAACTACTGTCCAAAGAAGACTACAAGAGTAGCTTGAACTTTCTAGAACTTAAACAAGGCCATTCTAAGTAGAAAATGAAGCAACCTAGTCTAATACTGTTACCTAAACTCTAGGAAGTGAAACTTCCTATGTGAAAGCTATTAAAAATATTACAGTTCTAACAGATGTATAGAATGTTACTAATAACAGCTGTAAACTTTATTAGCAACAATTGCACTATTGGTTTACCTGATCAGAAAGGGCTTTGTTGTACTATACTTGCATCAGAACCACTTGCTTTGCTAGTACATGTTGAAAAAGCACCCCTTAAAAGTGAGCTTTTTATCATTACATGCCTGGCTTTGATGGATAAACAGATGTCCCAGAGCAATGCTGTGTTGTGATGGAGAAAACTGAGGGTCTCAGTTTTTCTTAAGTAATCCTAAATGAGTTGTAAGTGATAAGATCTCCTTTACGAAGTTCCTGTGAGGCTAAACATTGATCAGGATCTCTAGGAGGCTCAGGAGTTCAAAACCAAGTTATGTGAAAATGTTCTGACATCAAAAGTACTGGACAAAGAAAGTTTGACTTTAGTGAAGTATCAAAGTACTGAGTGCTTATAACCACAGCATTATATAGGCTCCCTAATGAACTCTAGTTTATCTACTAGATGTTTTTTGCTTTAATTGTCGCTTGTCTCAAAAAACTTAGAGATTTTGGTTGGTTTTGAGAGGTAAGACAAGGTAGGAGTTGTTACATTTAAACATCACTAAACTTAAACTTATAGCTTTGTTACTTTAATGTTTTTCATTTTCTCTCTGGTGGTGGATAATGGCCATATACCCTCAAGGTACAAAAAGAGCATAAGATATTAATGTAAATTCAATTTGTGTGTATATGTATTTGAACTGGTTTGCTTCAGAGGCTTTCCCATTGAATGGGCTGTCTGCAAGCGGTCTCTGTAGTGCAGAAGTTGTTATAATCCAGAAAAAATGGAGATTTTTATTTTGCACTGATGCAGTTCATCTTATTTTTCCCCAAAGGACACCGTGGTTTAATGGATGGGGCTTTAACCTACCCAGAGGTCAGTCTTTGCTAGACAAGTGGAACCTTATCCCTGAGGGCATTGATATACTAATGACACATGGACCTCCCCTTGGTAAGTGAAACAAAAGCTGTGTGAGATTTTTTTTTTTTTTCCATGAGAATTTTACCTTCAAACTAACCCAAATTATTAATACTGTAAGATTTATTGTAACTGCATGCTAACTCTAGGCTGTGAATTAAAGCCCTTTGGAAAGAAGCGTGAAGAGATGATTAGGGTTAGCAGAAGTGTTGAGCTTCCAGGTGTTTCTCTTCAATTACATTTTATGTTTCGCTCAAACAAGGGTATATCAAATATCTGATTCCACGGCTGTGAGAGTTTGACATTTCATTTAAGAACATTATTCATCTTGCAGTTTCCAATCCTGTTTGATTTTTCAGAGATGGACTAAAACTTCTAAAATGTTTTCCCCAGTACTATGACATGTTTCTTTAAGGTTTTAGAGTACGCAGTGGAAAGTTGAAGAGAATACAGTCACATGTTCTCCTCGACAATTTCCTTTTAAACTCAATAGCATATTTAAAACTACCTTCTTGTATTTTAGTTGGCTTATAGTAAACAAGTGGAGCAGTAAAATTAGGCCCTCAGATAACTCTTCCTTACTCAAAGTAGCATCAGATCTATGAATGCATACTTTTTTTCTCTTTTTTTTTTTTTTCTTTCATGAAGTTGTTGAAGTCTTCCCATTTTGTTAAACTGTCCCTGCTGGTCTCTGTGTTAATTCTGTGATGAACTGAATTTTCAAAAAGATTCTGAGGTGGTTGTTCAGCATAGACAATGGTGTTTGGTTTGAGGTGTATCTAAAGTAATTAACGCCTACATTAAACAGTTTGGAATTTTTTTTCTTTTCATCTGCAACCTCACTAGATACCACTACACGTTCTTTGCTGCTTTTCTTTAAAATGCATATGGTGAGGAGTCTAGAATCATATTTTCAATGTTTCAGTCAGTTTTAAAACAACTGAGCATCTGCTTTTTCTAAATGTGGCTTCTGAGGATGAGCAAGTGGCAGCCTCTTGTTTGTTACTGTTACTGCTAATAGACAGTAATTTTGTCATGATTTTAGGAAATTCCTTTGAAATCCAAGGGGTCAGGTGATCAGATATAGTCACTCAATTTTTGACAGTAGTGGCTTTAAAGAAAGCAAAAAAAAAAAAATAATCAGAATTGTGTAGCATCATTATAAGATAATATTTAAATGCTACCTAGCTGGTAAATGCTATCTAGCTGGCTCAGTGCACTTGCAGAGTTTTACAGTGACCATGGAGTCAAGAATTAATGCATGGCTTACGTATTGTGTCACAGATGAGTTAATTTAAAAAAAAAAAAA